>CAMPDV010007853.1:0-45125 GCA_946699065.1 Loxodes magnus
CTCCTTAAAACTGAAATTCTATCTTCTTTTCTTACTTTACTTCTTCACTTTCTAAATACTACTTCTCAAAGCATACTCCTTAAAACTGAAATTCTATCTTCTTTTCTTAAATTACTTCTTCACTTTTCTAAATACTACTTCTCAAAGCATACTCCTTAAAACTGAAATTCTATCTTCTTTTCTTACTTTACTTCTTCACTTTTCTAAATACTACTTCTCAAAGCATACTCCTTAAAACTGAAATTCTATCTTCTTTTCTTACTTTACTTCTTCACTTTTCTAATACTTATTACTTCTCAAAGCATACTCCTTAAAAACTGAAATTCTATCTTCTTTTCTTACTTTACTTCTTCACTTTTCTAAATACTTATTATTTCTCAAAGCATACTCCTAAAAACTGAAATTCTATCTTCTTTTCTTACTTTACTTCTTCACTTTTCTAAATACTTATTATTTCTCAAAGCATACTCCTTAAAACTGAAACTCTATCTTCTTTTCTTACTTTACTTCTTCACTTTTCTAAATACTTATTACTTCTCAAAGCATACTCCTTAAAACTGAAATTCTATCTTCTTTTCTTACTTTACTTCTTCACTTTTCTAAATACTACTTCTCAAAGCATACTCCTTAAAACTGAAATTCTATCTTCTTTTCTTAAATTACTTCTTCACTTTTCTAAATACTACTTCTCAAAGCATACTCCTTAAAACTGAAATTCTATCTTCTTTTCTTTAATTACTTCTTCACTTTTCTAAATACTACTTCTCAAAGCATACTCCTTAAAACTGAAATTCTTTCTTCTTTTCTTACTTTACTTCTTCACTTTTCTAAATACTACTTCTCAAAGCATACTCTTTTCTTACTTTACTTCTTCACTTTTCTCAAAGCATACTCCTTAAAACTGAAATTCTATCTTCTTTTCTTAAATTACTTCTTCACTTTTCTAAATACTCATAACTTCTCAAAGCATACTCCTTAAAACTGAAATTCTATCTTCTTTTCTTACTTTACTTCTTCACTTTTCTAAATACTCATAACTTCACAAAGCATATTCCTTAAAACTGAAATTCTATCTTCTTTTCTTACTTTACTTCTTCACTTTTCTAAATACTACTTCTCAAAGCATACTCCTTAAAACTGAAATTCTATCTTCTTTTCTTAAATTACTTCTTCACTTTTCTAAATACTCATAACTTCTCAAACTGAAATTCTATCTTCTTTCTTACTTTACTTCTTCACTTTTCTAAATACTACTTCTCAAAGCATACTCCTTAAAACTGAAATTCTATCTTCTTTTCTTACTTTACTTCTTCACTTTCTAAATACTACTTCTCAAAGCATACTCCTTAAAACTGAAATTCTATCTTCTTTTCTTACTTTACTTCTTCACTTTTCTAAATACTCATAACTTCTCAAAGCATTCTCCTTAAAACTGAAATTCTTTCTTCTTTTCTTACTTTACTTCTTCACTTTTCTAAATACTACTTCTCAAAGCATACTCCTTAAAACTGAAATTCTATCTTCTTTTCTTACTTTACTTCTTCACTTTTCTAAATACTACTTCTCAAAGCATACTCCTTAAAACTGAAATTCTATCTTCTTTTCTTACTTTACTTCTTCACTTTTCTAAATACTACTTCTCAAAGCATACTCCTTAAAACTGAAATTCTATCTTCTTTTCTTTAATTACTTCTTCACTTTTCTAAATACTTATTATTTCTCAAAGCATACTCCTTAAAACTGAAATTCTATCTTCTTTTCTTACTTTACTTCTTCACTTTCTAAATACTACTTCTCAAAGCATACTCCTTAAAACTGAAATTCTATCTTCTTTTCTTAAATTACTTCTTCACTTTTCTAAATACTACTTCTCAAAGCATACTCCTTAAAACTGAAATTCTATCTTCTTTTCTTACTTTACTTCTTCACTTTTCTAAATACTACTTCTCAAAGCATACTCCTTAAAACTGAAATTCTATCTTCTTTTCTTACTTTACTTCTTCACTTTTCTAAATACTTATTACTTCTCAAAGCATACTCCTTAAAACTGAAATTCTATCTTCTTTTCTTACTTTACTTCTTCACTTTTCTAAATACTTATTATTTCTCAAAGCATACTCCTAAAAACTGAAATTCTATCTTCTTTTCTTACTTTACTTCTTCACTTTTCTAAATACTCATAACTTCTCAAAGCATACTCCTTAAAACTGAAATTCTATCTTCTTTTTCTTACTTTACTTCTTCACTTTTCTAAATACTACTTCTCAAAGCATACTCCTTAAAACTGAAATTCTATCTTCTTTTCTTACTTTACTTCTTCACTTTTCTAAATACTCATAACTTCTCAAAGCATTCTCCTTAAAACTGAAATTCTTTCTTCTTTTCTTACTTTACTTCTTCACTTTTCTAAATACTACTTCTCAAAGCATACTCCTTAAAACTGAAATTCTTTCTTCTTTTCTTACTTTACTTCTTCACTTTTCTAAATACTCATAACTTCTCAAAGCATACTCCTTAAAACTGAAATTCTATCTTCTTTTCTTACTTTACTTCTTCACTTTTCTAAATACTCATAACTTCTCAAAGCATTCTCCTTAAAACTGAAATTCTTTCTTCTTTTCTTACTTTACTTCTTCACTTTTCTAAATACTACTTCTCAAAGCATACTCCTTAAAACTGAAATTCTATCTTCTTTTCTTACTTTACTTCTTCACTTTTCTAAATACTACTTCTCAAAGCATACTCCTTAAAACTGAAATTCTATCTTCTTTTCTTACTTTACTTCTTCACTTTTCTAAATACTACTTCTCAAAGCATACTCCTTAAAACTGAAATTCTATCTTCTTTTCTTTAATTACTTCTTCACTTTTCTAAATACTTATTATTTCTCAAAGCATACTCCTTAAAACTGAAATTCTATCTTCTTTTCTTACTTTACTTCTTCACTTTTCTAAATACTCATAACTTCTCAAAGCATACTCCTTAAAACTGAAATTCTATCTTCTTTTCTTACTTTACTTCTTCACTTTTCTAAATACTTATTATTTCTCAAAGCATACTCCTTAAAACTGAAACTCTATCTTCTTTTCTTACTTTACTTCTTCACTTTCTAAATACTTATTACTTCTCAAAGCATACTCCTTAAAACTGAAATTCTATCTTCTTTTCTTACTTTACTTCTTCACTTTCTAAATACTACTTCTCAAAGCATACTCCTTAAAACTGAAATTCTATCTTCTTTTCTTAAATTACTTCTTCACTTTTCTAAATACTACTTCTCAAAGCATACTCCTTAAAACTGAAATTCTATCTTCTTTTCTTACTTTACTTCTTCACTTTTCTAAATACTACTTCTCAAAGCATACTCCTTAAAACTGAAATTCTATCTTCTTTTCTTACTTTACTTCTTCACTTTTCTAAATACTTATTACTTCTCAAAGCATACTCCTTAAAACTGAAATTCTATCTTCTTTTCTTACTTTACTTCTTCACTTTTCTAAATACTTAATTTCTCAAAGCATACTCCTAAAAACTGAAATTCTATCTTCTTTTCTTACTTTACTTCTTCACTTTTCTAAATACTCATAACTTCTCAAAGCATACTCCTTAAAACTGAAATTCTATCTTCTTTTCTTACTTTACTTCTTCACTTTTCTAAATACTACTTCTCAAAGCATACTCCTTAAAACTGAAATTCTATCTTCTTTTCTTACTTTACTTCTTCACTTTTCTAAATACTCATAACTTCTCAAAGCATTCTCCTTAAAACTGAAATTCTTTCTTCTTTTCTTACTTTACTTCTTCACTTTTCTAAATACTACTTCTCAAAGCATACTCCTTAAAACTGAAATTCTTTCTTCTTTTCTTACTTTACTTCTTCACTTTTCTAAATACTCATAACTTCTCAAAGCATACTCCTTAAAACTGAAATTCTATCTTCTTTTCTTACTTTACTTCTTCACTTTTCTAAATACTTATTACTTCTCAAAGCATACTCCTTAAAACTGAAATTCTATCTTCTTTTCTTTAATTACTTCTTCACTTTTCTAAATACTACTTCTCAAAGCATACTCCTTAAAACTGAAATTCTTTCTTCTTTTCTTACTTTACTTCTTCACTTTTCTAAATACTACTTCTCAAAGCATACTCCTTAAAACTGAAATTCTATCTTCTTTTCTTACTTTACTTCTTCACTTTTCTAAATACTACTTCTCAAAGCATACTCCTTAAAACTGAAATTCTATCTTCTTTTCTTACTTTACTTCTTCACTTTTCTAAATACTACTTCTCAAAGCATACTCCTTAAAACTGAAATTCTATCTTCTTTTCTTACTTTACTTCTTCACTTTTCTAAATACTACTTCTCAAAGCATACTCCTTAAAACTGAAATTCTATCTTCTTTTCTTACTTTACTTCTTCACTTTTCTAAATACTACTTCTCAAAGCATACTCCTTAAAACTGAAATTCTATCTTCTTTTCTTTAATTACTTCTTCACTTTTCTAAATACTTATTATTTCTCAAAGCATACTCCTTAAAACTGAAATTCTATCTCAAAGCATACTCCTTAAAACTGAAATTCTATCTTCTTTTCTTACTTTACTTCTTCACTTTTCTAAATACTTCTCAAAGCATTCTCCTTAAAACTGAAACTCTATCTTCTTTTCTTACTTTACTTCTTCACTTTTCTAAATACTTATTACTTCTCAAAGCATACTCCTTAAAACTGAAATTCTATCTTCTTTTCTTACTTTACTTCTTCACTTTTCTAAATACTACTTCTCAAAGCATACTCCTTAAAACTGAAATTCTATCTTCTTTTCTTAAATTACTTCTTCACTTTTCTAAATACTACTTCTCAAAGCATACTCCTTAAAACTGAAATTCTATCTTCTTTTCTTTAATTACTTCTTCACTTTTCTAAATACTACTTCTCAAAGCATACTCCTTAAAACTGAAATTCTTTCTTCTTTTCTTACTTTACTTCTTCACTTTTCTAAATACTACTTCTCAAAGCATACTCCTAAAAACTGAAATTCTATCTTCTTTTCTTACTTTACTTCTTCACTTTTCTAAATACTCATAACTTCTCAAAGCATACTCCTTAAAACTGAAATTCTATCTTCTTTTCTTACTTTACTTCTTCACTTTTCTAAATACTCATAACTTCTCAAAGCATACTCCTTAAAACTGAAATTCTATCTTCTTTTCTTACTTTACTTCTTCACTTTCTAAATACTTATTACTTCTCAAAGCATACTCCTTAAAACTGAAATTCTATCTTCTTTTCTTACTTTACTTCTTCACTTTTCTAAATACTTATTACTTCTCAAAGCATACTCCTTAAAACTGAAATTCTATCTTCTTTTCTTACTTTACTTCTTCACTTTTCTAAATACTACTTCTCAAAGCATACTCCTTAAAACTGAAATTCTATCTTCTTTTCTTACTTTACTTCTTCACTTTTCTAAATACTACTTCTCAAAGCATACTCCTAAAAACTGAAATTCTATCTTCTTTTCTTACTTTACTTCTTCACTTTTCTAAATACTTATTACTTCTCAAAGCATACTCCTTAAAACTGAAATTCTATCTTCTTTTCTTTAATTACTTCTTCACTTTTCTAAATACTCATAACTTCTCAAAGCATACTCCTTAAAACTGAAATTCTATCTTCTTTTCTTACTTTACTTCTTCACTTTTCTAAATACTCATAACTTCACAAAGCATACTCCTTAAAACTGAAATTCTATCTTCTTTTCTTACTTTACTTCTTCACTTTTCTAAATACTCATAACTTCTCAAAGCATTCTCCTTAAAACTGAAATTCTTTCTTCTTTTCTTACTTTACTTCTTCACTTTTCTAAATACTTATTATTTCTCAAAGCATACTCCTTAAAACTGAAATTCTATCTTCTTTTCTTAAATTACTTCTTCACTTTTCGAAATACTCATAACTTCTCAAAGCATACTCCTTAAAACTGAAATTCTATCTTCTTTTCTTACTTTACTTCTTCACTTTTCTAAATACTACTTCTCAAAGCATACTCCTTAAAACTGAAATTCTATCTTCTTTTCTTACTTTACTTCTTCACTTTTCTAAATACTACTTCTCAAAGCATACTCCTTAAAACTGAAATTCTATCTTCTTTTCTTACTTTACTTCTTCACTTTTCTAAATACTACTTCTCAAAGCATACTCCTTAAAACTGAAATTCTATCTTCTTTTCTTACTTTACTTCTTCACTTTTCTAAATACTTATTATTTCTCAAAGCATACTCCTTAAAACTGAAATTCTATCTTCTTTTCTTACTTTACTTCTTCACTTTTCTAAATACTTATTACTTCTCAAAGCATACTGCTTTAAAACTGAAATTCTATCTTCTTTTCTTACTTTACTTCTTCACTTTTCTAAATACTACTTCTCAAAGCATACTCCTTAAAACTGAAATTCTATCTTCTTTTCTTAAATTACTTCTTCACTTTTCTAAATACTTATTAATTCTCAAAGCATACTCCTTAAAACTGAAATTCTATCTTCTTTTCTTACTTTACTTCTTCACTTTTCTAAATACTACTTCTCAAAGCATACTCCTTAAAACTGAAATTCTTTCTTCTTTTCTTTAATTACTTCTTCACTTTTCTAAATACTACTTCTCAAAGCATACTCCTTAAAACTGAAATTCTATCTTCTTTTCTTACTTTACTTCTTCACTTTTCTAAATACTCATAACTTCTCAAAGCATACTCCTTAAAACTGAAATTCTTTCTTCTTTTCTTACTTTACTTCTTCACTTTTCTAAATACTTATTATTTCTCAAAGCATACTCCTTAAAACTGAAATTCTATCTTCTTTTCTTAAATTACTTCTTCACTTTTCGAAATACTCATAACTTCTCAAAGCATACTCCTTAAAACTGAAATTCTATCTTCTTTTCTTTAATTACTTCTTCACTTTTCTAAATACTACTTCTCAAAGCATACTCCTTAAAACTGAAATTCTTTCTTCTTTTCTTACTTTACTTCTTCACTTTTCTAAATACTCATAACTTCACAAAGCATACTCCTTAAAACTGAAATTCTATCTTCTTTTCTTACTTTACTTCTTCACTTTTCTAAATACTTATTAATTCTCAAAGCATACTCCTTAAAACTGAAATTCTATCTTCTTTTCTTTAATTACTTCTTCACTTTTCTAAATACTTATTATTTCTCAAAGCATACTCCTTAAAACTGAAATTCTATCTTCTTTTCTTACTTTACTTCTTCACTTTTCTAAATACTACTTCTCAAAGCATACTCCTTAAAACTGAAATTCTATCTTCTTTTCTTACTTTACTTCTTCACTTTTCTAAATACTCATAACTTCTCAAAGCATACTCCTTAAAACTGAAATTCTATCTTCTTTTCTTACTTTACTTCTTCACTTTTCTAAATACTTATTACTTCTCAAAGCATACTCCTTAAAACTGAAATTCTATCTTCTTTTCTTACTTTACTTCTTCACTTTTCTAAATACTACTTCTCAAAGCATACTCCTTAAAACTGAAATTCTATCTTCTTTTCTTAAATTACTTCTTCACTTTTCTAAATACTCATAACTTCTCAAAGCATACTCCTTAAAACTGAAATTCTATCTTCTTTTCTTACTTTACTTCTTCACTTTTCTAATACTACTTCTCAAAGCATACTCCTTAAAACTGAAATTCTATCTTCTTTTCTTACTTTACTTCTTCACTTTTCTAAATACTTATTACTTCTCAAAGCATACTCCTTAAAACTGAAATTCTATCTTCTTTTCTTACTTTACTTCTTCACTTTTCTAAATACTACTTCTCAAAGCATACTCCTTAAAACTGAAATTCTATCTTCTTTTCTTACTTTACTTCTTCACTTTTCTAAATACTGCTTCTCAAAGCATACTCCTTAAAACTGAAATTCTATCTTCTTTTCTTACTTTACTTCTTCACTTTTCTAAATACTACTTCTCAAAGCATACTCCTTAAAACTGAAATTCTATCTTCTTTTCTTACTTTACTTCTTCACTTTTCTAAATACTCATAACTTCTCAAAGCATACTCCTTAAAACTGAAATTCTATCTTCTTTTCTTACTTTACTTCTTCACTTTTCTAAATACTACTTCTCAAAGCATACTCCTTAAAACTGAAATTCTATCTTCTTTTCTTACTTTACTTCTTCACTTTTCTAAATACTACTTCTCAAAGCATACTCCTTAAAACTGAAATTCTATCTTCTTTTCTTACTTTACTTCTTCACTTTTCTAAATACTACTTCTCAAAGCATACTCCTTAAAACTGAAATTCTATCTTCTTTTCTTACTTTACTTCTTCACTTTTCTAAATACTTATTATTTCTCAAAGCATACTCCTTAAAACTGAAATTCTATCTTCTTTTCTTACTTTACTTCTTCACTTTTCTAAATACTTATTATTTCTCAAAGCATACTCCTTAAAACTGAAATTCTATCTTCTTTTCTTACTTTACTTCTTCACTTTTCTAAATACTACTTCTCAAAGCATACTCCTTAAAACTGAAATTCTATCTTCTTTTCTTACTTTACTTCTTCACTTTTCTAAATACTACTTCTCAAAGCATACTCCTTAAAACTGAAATTCTATCTTCTTTTCTTACTTTACTTCTTCACTTTTCTAAATACTTATTAATTCTCAAAGCATACTCCTTAAAACTGAAATTCTATCTTCTTTTCTTTAATTACTTCTTCACTTTTCTAAATACTTATTATTTCTCAAAGCATACTCCTTAAAACTGAAATTCTATCTTCTTTTCTTACTTTACTTCTTCACTTTTCTAAATACTCATAACTTCTCAAAGCATACTCCTTAAAACTGAAATTCTATCTTCTTTTCTTACTTTACTTCTTCACTTTTCTAAATACTCATAACTTCACAAAGCATATTCCTTAAAACTGAAATTCTATCTTCTTTTCTTACTTTACTTCTTCACTTTTCTAAATACTACTTCTCAAAGCATACTCCTTAAAACTGAAATTCTATCTTCTTTTCTTACTTTACTTCTTCACTTTTCTAAATACTACTTCTCAAAGCATACTCCTTAAAACTGAAATTCTATCTTCTTTTCTTACTTTACTTCTTCACTTTTCTAAATACTACTTCTCAAAGCATACTCCTTAAAACTGAAATTCTATCTTCTTTTCTTACTTTACTTCTTCACTTTTCTAAATACTACTTCTCAAAGCATACTCCTTAAAACTGAAATTCTATCTTCTTTTCTTACTTTACTTCTTCACTTTTCTAAATACTACTTCTCAAAGCATACTCCTTAAAACTGAAATTCTATCTTCTTTTCTTACTTTACTTCTTCACTTTTCTAAATACTACTTCTCAAAGCATACTCCTTAAAACTGAAATTCTATCTTCTTTTCTTACTTTACTTCTTCACTTTTCTAAATACTTATTAATTCTCAAAGCATACTCCTTAAAACTGAAATTCTATCTTCTTTTCTTTAATTACTTCTTCACTTTTCTAAATACTTATTATTTCTCAAAGCATACTCCTTAAAACTGAAATTCTATCTTCTTTTCTTACTTTACTTCTTCACTTTTCTAAATACTCATAACTTCTCAAAGCATACTCCTTAAAACTGAAATTCTATCTTCTTTTCTTACTTTACTTCTTCACTTTTCTAAATACTACTTCACAAAGCATACTCCTTAAAACTGAAATTCTATCTTCTTTTCTTACTTTACTTCTTCACTTTTCTAAATACTACTTCTCAAAGCATACTCCTTAAAACTGAAATTCTATCTTCTTTTCTTACTTTACTTCTTCACTTTTCTAAATACTACTTCTCAAAGCATACTCCTTAAAACTGAAATTCTATCTTCTTTTCTTTAATTACTTCTTCACTTTTCTAAATACTCATAACTTCTCAAAGCATTCTCCTTAAAACTGAAATTCTATCTTCTTTTCTTACTTTACTTCTTCACTTTTCTAAATACTTATTACTTCTCAAAGCATACTCCTTAAAACTGAAATTCTATCTTCTTTTCTTACTTTACTTCTTCACTTTTCTAAATACTTATTAATTCTCAAAGCATACTCCTTAAAACTGAAATTCTATCTTCTTTTCTTTAATTACTTCTTCACTTTTCTAAATACTCATAACTTCTCAAAGCATTCTCCTTAAAACTGAAATTCTATCTTCTTTTCTTACTTTACTTCTTCACTTTTCTAAATACTACTTCTCAAAGCATACTCCTTAAAACTGAAATTCTATCTTCTTTTCTTACTTTACTTCTTCACTTTTCTAAATACTACTTCTCAAAGCATACTCCTTAAAACTGAAATTCTATCTTCTTTTCTTACTTTACTTCTTCACTTTTCTAAATACTTATTAATTCTCAAAGCATACTCCTTAAAACTGAAATTCTATCTTCTTTTCTTTAATTACTTCTTCACTTTTCTAAATACTTATTATTTCTCAAAGCATACTCCTTAAAACTGAAATTCTATCTTCTTTTCTTACTTTACTTCTTCACTTTTCTAAATACTACTTCTCAAAGCATACTCCTTAAAACTGAAATTCTATCTTCTTTTCTTACTTTACTTCTTCACTTTTCTAAATACTCATAACTTCACAAAGCATATTCCTTAAAACTGAAATTCTATCTTCTTTTCTTACTTTACTTCTTCACTTTTCTAAATACTACTTCTCAAAGCATACTCCTTAAAACTGAAATTCTATCTTCTTTTCTTACTTTACTTCTTCACTTTTCTAAATACTACTTCTCAAAGCATACTCCTTAAAACTGAAATTCTATCTTCTTTTCTTTAATTACTTCTTCACTTTTCTAAATACTCATAACTTCTCAAAGCATTCTCCTTAAAACTGAAATTCTATCTTCTTTTCTTACTTTACTTCTTCACTTTTCTAAATACTTATTACTTCTCAAAGCATACTCCTTAAAACTGAAATTCTATCTTCTTTTCTTACTTTACTTCTTCACTTTTCTAAATACTTATTAATTCTCAAAGCATACTCCTTAAAACTGAAATTCTATCTTCTTTTCTTTAATTACTTCTTCACTTTTCTAAATACTTATTACTTCTCAAAGCATTCTCCTTAAAACTGAAATTCTATCTTCTTTTCTTACTTTACTTCTTCACTTTTCTAAATACTTATTAATTCTCAAAGCATACTCCTTAAAACTGAAATTCTATCTTCTTTTCTTACTTTACTTCTTCACTTTTCTAAATACTTATTACTTCTCAAAGCATACTCCTTAAAACTGAAATTCTATCTTCTTTTCTTACTTTACTTCTTCACTTTTCTAAATACTACTTCTCAAAGCATACTCCTTAAAACTGAAATTCTATCTTCTTTTCTTAAATTACTTCTTCACTTTTCTAAATACTACTTCTCAAAGCATACTCCTTAAAACTGAAATTCTATCTTCTTTTCTTACTTTACTTCTTCACTTTTCTAAATACTCATAACTTCTCAAAGCATACTCCTTAAAACTGAAATTCTATCTTCTTTTCTTACTTTACTTCTTCACTTTTCTAAATACTTATTAATTCTCAAAGCATACTCCTTAAAACTGAAATTCTATCTTCTTTTCTTTAATTACTTCTTCACTTTTCTAAATACTTATTATTTCTCAAAGCATACTCCTTAAAACTGAAATTCTATCTTCTTTTCTTACTTTACTTCTTCACTTTTCTAAATACTCATAACTTCTCAAAGCATACTCCTTAAAACTGAAATTCTATCTTCTTTTCTTACTTTACTTCTTCACTTTTCTAAATACTCATAACTTCACAAAGCATATTCCTTAAAACTGAAATTCTATCTTCTTTTCTTACTTTACTTCTTCACTTTTCTAAATACTACTTCTCAAAGCATACTCCTTAAAACTGAAATTCTATCTTCTTTTCTTACTTTACTTCTTCACTTTTCTAAATACTACTTCTCAAAGCATACTCCTTAAAACTGAAATTCTATCTTCTTTTCTTTAATTACTTCTTCACTTTTCTAAATACTCATAACTTCTCAAAGCATTCTCCTTAAAACTGAAATTCTATCTTCTTTTCTTACTTTACTTCTTCACTTTTCTAAATACTTATTACTTCTCAAAGCATACTCCTTAAAACTGAAATTCTATCTTCTTTTCTTACTTTACTTCTTCACTTTTCTAAATACTTATTAATTCTCAAAGCATACTCCTTAAAACTGAAATTCTATCTTCTTTTCTTTAATTACTTCTTCACTTTTCTAAATACTCATAACTTCTCAAAGCATTCTCCTTAAAACTGAAATTCTATCTTCTTTTCTTACTTTACTTCTTCACTTTTCTAAATACTACTTCTCAAAGCATACTCCTTAAAACTGAAATTCTATCTTCTTTTCTTACTTTACTTCTTCACTTTTCTAAATACTACTTCTCAAAGCATACTCCTTAAAACTGAAATTCTATCTTCTTTTCTTACTTTACTTCTTCACTTTTCTAAATACTTATTAATTCTCAAAGCATACTCCTTAAAACTGAAATTCTATCTTCTTTTCTTTAATTACTTCTTCACTTTTCTAAATACTTATTATTTCTCAAAGCATACTCCTTAAAACTGAAATTCTATCTTCTTTTCTTACTTTACTTCTTCACTTTTCTAAATACTACTTCTCAAAGCATACTCCTTAAAACTGAAATTCTATCTTCTTTTCTTACTTTACTTCTTCACTTTTCTAAATACTCATAACTTCACAAAGCATATTCCTTAAAACTGAAATTCTATCTTCTTTTCTTACTTTACTTCTTCACTTTTCTAAATACTACTTCTCAAAGCATACTCCTTAAAACTGAAATTCTATCTTCTTTTCTTACTTTACTTCTTCACTTTTCTAAATACTACTTCTCAAAGCATACTCCTTAAAACTGAAATTCTATCTTCTTTCTTTAATTACTTCTTCACTTTTCTAAATACTCATAACTTCTCAAAGCATTCTCCTTAAAACTGAAATTCTATCTTCTTTTTCTTACTTTACTTCTTCACTTTTCTAAATACTTATTACTTCTCAAAGCATACTCCTTAAAACTGAAATTCTATCTTCTTTTCTTACTTTACTTCTTCACTTTTCTAAATACTTATTAATTCTCAAAGCATACTCCTTAAAACTGAAATTCTATCTTCTTTTCTTTAATTACTTCTTCACTTTTCTAAATACTTATTACTTCTCAAAGCATTCTCCTTAAAACTGAAATTCTATCTTCTTTTCTTACTTTACTTCTTCACTTTTCTAAATACTTATTAATTCTCAAAGCATACTCCTTAAAACTGAAATTCTATCTTCTTTTCTTACTTTACTTCTTCACTTTTCTAAATACTTATTACTTCTCAAAGCATACTCCTTAAAACTGAAATTCTATCTTCTTTTCTTACTTTACTTCTTCACTTTTCTAAATACTACTTCTCAAAGCATACTCCTTAAACCTGAAATTCTATCTTCTTTTCTTAAATTACTTCTTCACTTTTCTAAAATACTACTTCTCAAAGCATACTCCTTAAAACTGAAATTCTATCTTCTTTTCTTACTTTACTCTTCACTTTCTAAATACTCATAACTTCTCAAAGCATACTCCTTAAAACTGAAAATTCTATCTTCTTTTTCTACTTTACTTCTTCACTTTTCTAAATACTACTTCTCAAAGCATACTCCTTAAAACTGAAAATTCTATCTTCTTTTCTTACTTTACTTCTTCACTTTTTCTAAATACTTATTACTTCTCAAAGCATACTCCTTAAAACTGAAATTCTATCTTCTTTTCTTACTTTACTTCTTCACTTTTCTAAATACTACTTCTCAAAGCATACTCCTTAAAACTGAAATTCTATCTTCTTTTCTTACTTTACTTCTTCACTTTTCTAAATACTACTTCTCAAAGCATACTCCTAAAAACTGAAATTCTATCTTCTTTTCTTACTTTACTTCTTCACTTTTCTAAATACTTATTACTTCTCAAAGCATACTCCTTAAAACTGAAATTCTATCTTCTTTTCTTACTTTACTTCTTCACTTTTCTAAATACTCATAACTTCTCAAAGCATACTCCTTAAAACTGAAATTCTATCTTCTTTTCTTACTTTACTTCTTCACTTTTCTAAATACTACTTCTCAAAGCATACTCCTTAAAACTGAAATTCTTTCTTCTTCTTCTTACTTTACTTCTTCACTTTTCTAAATACTCATAACTTCTCAAAGCATACTCCTTAAAACTGAAATTCTATCTTCTTTTCTTACTTTACTTCTTCACTTTTCTAAATACTACTTCTCAAAGCATACTCCTAAAAACTGAAATTCTATCTTCTTTTCTTACTTTACTTCTTCACTTTTCTAAATACTTATTACTTCTCATAAGCATACTCCTTAAAACTGAAATTCTATCTTCTTTTCTTACTTTACTTCTTCACTTATCTAAATACTCATAACTTTCTCAAAGCATACTCCTTAAAACTGAAATTCTATCTTCTTTTCTTACTTTACTTCTTCACTTTTCTAAATACTACTTTCTCAAAGCATACTCCTTAAAACTGAAATTCTTTCTTCTTTTCTTACTTTACTTCTTCACTTTTCTAAATACTCATAACTTCCTCAAAGCATACTCCTTAAAACTGAAATTCTATCTTCTTTTCTTACTTTACTTCTTCACTTTTCTAAATACTCATAACTTCTCAAAGCATTCTCCTTAAAACTGAAATTCTTTCTTCTTTTCTTACTTTACTTCTTCACTTTTCTAAATACTTATTATTTCTCAAAGCATACTCCTTAAAACTGAAATTCTATCTTCTTTTCTTACTTTACTTCTTCACTTTTCTAAATACTACTTCTCAAAGCATACTCCTTAAAACTGAAATTCTATCTTCTTTTCTTTAATTACTTCTTCACTTTTCTAATACTACTTCTCAAAGCATACTCCTTAAAAACTGAAATTCTATCTTCTTTTCTTACTTTACTTCTTCACTTTTCTAAATACTCATAACTTCTCAAAGCATACTCCCTTAAAACTGAAATTCTTTCTTCTTTTTCTTACTTTACTTCTTTCACTTTTCTAAATACTACTTCTCAAAGCATACTCCTTAAAACTGAAATTCTATCTTCTTTTCTTTAATTACTTCTTCACTGTTCTAAATACTACTTCTCAAAGCATACTCCTTAAAACTGAAATTCTATCTTCTTTTCTTACTTTACTTTCTTCAACTTTTCTAAATACTACTTCTCAAAGCATACTCCTTAAAAACTGAAATTCTATCTTCTTTTCTTTAATTACTTCTTCACTTTTCTAAATACTACTTCTCAAAGCATACTCCTTAAAACTGAAATTCTTTCTTCTTTTCTTACTTTACTTCTTCACTTTTCTAAATACTACTTCTCAAAGGCATACTCCTAAAAAACTGAAATTCTATCTTCTTTTCTTACTTTACTTCTTCACTTTTCTAAATACTACCTCTCAAGCATACTCCTTAAAACTGAAATTCTTTCTTCTTTTCTTACTTTACTTCTTCACTTTTCTAAATACTACCTCTCAAAGCATACTCCTTAAAAACTGAAATTCTATCTTTCTTTCTTAAATTACTTCTTCACTTTTCTAAATACTACTTCTCAAAGCATACTCCTTAAAACTGAAATTCTTTCTTCTTTTCTTACTTTACTTCTTCACTTTTCTAAATACTTATTACTTCTCAAAGCATACTCCTTAAAACTGAAATTCTATCTTCTTTTCTTACTTTACTTCTTCACTTTTCTAAATACTACCTCTCAAAGCATACTCCTTAAAACTGAAATTCTATCTCTTTTCTTAAATTACTTCTTCACTTTTCTAAATACTACCTCTCAAAGCATACTCCTTAAAACTGAAATTCTATCTTCTTTTCTTACTTTACTTCTTCACTTTTCTAAATACTACCTCTCAAGCATACTCCTTAAAACTGAAATTCTATCTTCTTTTCTTAAATTACTTCTTCACTTTTCTAAATACTCATAACTTCTCAAAGCATACTCCTTAAAACTGAAATTCTATCTTCTTTTCTTACTTTACTTCTTCACTTTTCTAAATACTACTTCTCAAAGCATACTCCTTAAAACTGAAATTCTATCTTCTTTTCTTACTTTTACTTCTTCACTTTTCTAAATACTCATAACTTCTCAAAAGCATACTCCTAAAACTGAAATTCTATCTTCTTTTCTTACTTTACTTCTTCACTTTTCTAATACTACCTCTCAAAGCATACTCCTTAAAACTGAAATTCTATCTTCTTTTCCTTAAATTACTTCTTCACTTTTCTAAATACTACCTCTCAAAGCATACTCCTTAAAACTGAAATTCTATCTTCTTCTTCTCTTACTTTACTTCTTCACTTTTCTAAATAACTTATTAATTCTCAAAGCATACTCCTTAAAACTGAAATTCTATCTTCTTTTCTTTAATTACTTCTTCACTTTTCTAAATACTACCTCTCAAAGCATACTCCTTAAAACTGAAATTCTATCTTCTTTTCTTACTTTACTTCTTCACTTTTCTAAATACTACCTCTCAAAGCATACTCCTTAAAACTGAAATTCTATCTTCTTTTCTTAAATTACTTCTTCACTTTTCTAAATACTACTTCTCAAAGCATACTCCTTAAAACTGAAATTCTTTCTTCTTTTCTTACTTTACCTTCTTCACTTTTCTAAATACTTATTACTTCTCAAAGCATACTCCTTAAAACTGAAATTCTATCTTCTTTTCTTACTTTACCTTCTTCACTTTTCTAAATACTACCTCTCAAAGCATACTCCTTAAAACTGAAATTCTATCTTCTTTTCTTAAATTACTTCTTCACTTTTCTAAATACTACCTCTCAAAGCATACTCCTTAAAACTGAAATTCTATCTTCTTTTCTTACTTTACTTCTTCACTTTTCTAAATACTACCTCTCAAAGCATACTCCTTAAAACTGAAATTCTATCTTCTTTTCTTACTTTACTTCTTCACTTTTCTAAATACTTACCTCTCAAAGCATACTCCTTAAAACTGAAATTCTATCTTCTTTTCTTAAATTACTTCTTCACTTTTCTAAATACTACTTCTCAAAGCATACTCCTTAAAACTGAAATTCTTTCTTCTTTTCTTACTTTACTTCTTCACTTTTCTAAATACTTATTACTCTCAAAGCATACTCCTTAAAACTGAAATTCTATCTTCTTTTCTTACTTTACTTCTTCACTTTTCTAAATACTACTTCTCAAAGCATACTCCTTAAAACTGAAAATTCTATCTTCTTTTCTTACTTTACTTCTTCACTTTTCTAAATACTACCTCTCAAAGCATACTCATAAAACTGAAATTCTATCTTCTTTTCTTACTTTACTTCTTCACTTTTCTAAATACTTATTAATTCTCAAAAGCATTCTCCTTAAAACTGAAATTCTATCTTCATTTCTTTAATTACTTCTTCACTTTCTAAATACTCATAACTTCTCAAAGCATTCTCCTTAAAACTGAAAATTCTATCTTCTTTTCTTACTTTTACTTCTTCACTTTTCTAAATACTTATTAATTCTCAAAGCATACTCCTTAAAACTGAAATTCTATCTTCTTTTCTTACTTTACTTCTTCACTTTTCTAAATACTTATTACTTCTCAAAGCATACTCCTTAAAACTGAAATTCTATCTTCTTTTCCTTACTTTACTTCTTCACTTTTCTAAATACTCATAACTTCTCAAAGCATACTCCTTAAAACTGAAATTCTATCTTCTTTTCTTACTTTACTTCTTCACTTTTCTAAATACTACCTCTCAAAGCATACTCCTTAAAAACTGAAATTCTATCTTCTTTTCTTAAATTACTTCTTCACTTTTTCTAAATACTACCTCTCAAAGCATACTCCTTAAAACTGAAATTCTATCTTCTTTTCTTACTTTACTTCTTCACTTTTCTAAATACTTATTAATTCTCAAAGCATACTCCTTAAAACTGAAATTCTATCTTCTTTTCTTTAATTACTTCTTCACTTTTCTAAATACTACCTCTCAAAGCATACTCCTTAAAACTGAAATTCTATCTTCTTTTCTTTAATTACTTCTTCACTTTTCTAAATACTACCTCTCAAGGCATACTCCTTAAAACCTGAAATTCTATTCTTCTTTTCTTAAATTACTTCTTCACTTTTCTAAATACTACTTCTCAAAGCATACTCCTTAAAACTGAAATTCTTTCTTCTTTTCTTACTTTACTTCTTCACTTTTTCTAAATACTTATTACTTCTCAAAGCATACTCCTTAAAACTGAAATTCTATCTTCTTTTCTTACTTTACTTCTTCACTTTTCTAAATACTACCTCTCAAAGCATACTCCTTAAAACTGATAATTCTATCTTCTTTTCTTAAATTACTTCTTCACTTTTCTAAATACTACCTCTCAAAGCATACTCCTTAAAACTGAAAATTCTATCTTCTTTTCTTACTTTACTTCTTCACTTTTCTAAATACTACCTCTCAAAGCATACTCCTTAAAACTGAAATTCTATCTTCTTTTCTTAAATTTACTTCTTCACTTTCTAAATACTACCTCTCAAAGCATACTCCTTAAAACTGAAATTCTATCTTCTTTTCTTAAATTACTTCTTCACTTTTCTAAATACTACTTCTCAAAGCATACTCCTTAAAACTGAAATTCTTTCTTCTTTTCTTACCTTTACTTCTTCACTTTTCTAAATACTTATTACTTCTCAAAGCATACTCCTTAAAACTGAAATTTCTATCTTCTTTTCTTACTTTACTTCTTCACTTTTCTAAATACTACTCTCAAAGCATACTCCTTAAAACCTGAAATTCTATCTTCTTTTCTTACTTTACTTTCTTCACTTTTCTAAATACTACCTCTCAAAGCATACTCCTTAAAACTGAAATTCTATCTTCTTTTCTTACTTTACTTCTTCACTTTTCTAAATACTACCTCTCCAAAGCATACTCCTTAAAACTGAAATTCTATCTTCTTTTCTTAAATTACTTCTTCACTTTTCTAAATACTACCTCTCAAAGCATACTCCTTAAAACTGAAATTCTATCTTCTTTTCTTAAATTACTTCTTCCACTTTTCTAAATACTACTTCTCCAAAGCATACTCCATAAAACTGAAATTCTTTCTTCTTTTCTTACTTTACTTCTTCACTTTTCTAAATACTTATTACTTCTCAAAGCATACTCCTTAAAACTGAAATTCTATCTTCTTTTCTTACTTTACTTCTTCACTTTTTCTAAATACTACTTCTCAAAGCATACTCCTTAAAACTGAAATTCTATCTTCTTTTCTTACTTTACTTCTTCACTTTTCTAAATACTACCTCTCAAAGCATACTCCTTAAAACTGAAATTCTATCTTCTTTTCTTACTTTACCTTCTTCACTTTTCTAAATACTAACCTCTCAAAGCATACTCCTTAAAACTGAAATTCTATCTTCTTTTCTTAAATTACTTCTTCACTTTTCTAAATTACTACCTCTCAAAGCATACTCCTTAAAACTGAAATTCTATCTTCTTTTCTTAAATACTTCTTCACTTTCTAAATACTACTTCTCAAAGCATACTCCTTAAAACTGAAAATTCTTTCTTCTTTTCTTACTTTACTTCTTCACTTTTCTAAATACTTATTACTTCTCAAAGCATACTCCTTAAAACTGAAATTCTATCTTCTTTTCTTACTTTACTTCTTCACTTTTCTAAATACTACTTCTCAAAGCATACTCCTTAAAACTGAAATTCTATCTTCTTTTCTTACTTTACTTCTTCACTTTTCTAAATACTACCTCTCAAAGCATACTCCTTAAAAACTGAAATTCTATCTTCTTTTCTTACTTACTTCTTCACTTTTCTAAATACTTATTAATTCTCAAAGCATACTCCTTAAAACTGAAATTCTATCTTCTTTCTTTAATTACTTCTTCACTTTTCTAAATACTCATAAACTTCTCAAAGCATTCTCCTTAAAACTGAAATTCTATCTTCTTTTCTTACTTTACTTCTTCACTTTTCTAAATACTTATTAATTCTCAAAGCATACTCCTTAAAACTGAAATTCTATCTTCTTTTCTTACTTTACTTCTTCACTTTTCTAAATACTTATTACTTCTCAAAGCATACTCCTTAAAACTGAAATTCTATCTTCTTTTCTTACTTTACTTCTTCACTTTTCTAAATACTACCTCTCAAAGCATACTCCTTAAAACTGAAATTCTATCTTCTTTTCTTAAATTACTTCTTCACTTTTCTAAATACTTATTAATTCTCAAAGCATACTCCTTAAAACTGAAATTCTATCTTCTTTTCTTACTTTACTTCTTCACTTTTCTAAATACTCATAACTTCTCAAAGCATACTCCTTAAAACTGAAATTCTATCTTCTTTTCTTTAATTACTTCTTCACTTTTCTAAATACTACTTCTCAAAGCATACTCCTTAAAACTGAAATTCTATCTTCTTTTCTTACTTTACTTCTTCACTTTTCTAAATACTACTTCTCAAAGCATACTCCTTAAAACTGAAATTCTATCTTCTTTTCTTACTTTACTTCTTCACTTTTCTAAATACTACTTCTCAAAGCATACTCCTTAAAACTGAAATTCTATCTTCTTTTCTTTAATTACTTCTTCACTTTTCTAAATACTACTTCTCAAAGCATACTCCTTAAAACTGAAATTCTATCTTCTTTTCTTTAATTACTTCTTCACTTTTCTAAATACTACTTCTCAAAGCATACTCCTTAAAACTGAAATTCTTTCTTCTTTTCTTACTTTACTTCTTCACTTTTCTAAATACTACTTCTCAAAGCATACTCCTTAAAACTGAAATTCTATCTTCTTTTCTTACTTTACTTCTTCACTTTTCTAAATACTCATAACTTCTCAAAGCATTCTCCTTAAAACTGAAATTCTTTCTTCTTTTCTTACTTTACTTCTTCACTTTTCTAAATACTTATTATTTCTCAAAGCATACTCCTTAAAACTGAAATTCTATCTTCTTTTCTTAAATTACTTCTTCACTTTTCTAAATACTACCTCTCAAAGCATACTCCTTAAAACTGAAATTCTATCTTCTTTTCTTACTTTACTTCTTCACTTTTCTAAATACTACCTCTCAAAGCATACTCCTTAAAACTGAAATTCTATCTTCTTTTCTTAAATTACTTCTTCACTTTTCTAAATACTCATAACTTCTCAAAGCATACTCCTTAAAACTGAAATTCTATCTTCTTTTCTTACTTTACTTCTTCACTTTTCTAAATACTACTTCTCAAAGCATACTCCTTAAAACTGAAATTCTATCTTCTTTTCTTACTTTACTTCTTCACTTTTCTAAATACTCATAACTTCTCAAAGCATACTCCTTAAAACTGAAATTCTATCTTCTTTTCTTACTTTACTTCTTCACTTTTCTAAATACTCATAACTTCTCAAAGCATACTCCTTAAAACTGAAATTCTATCTTCTTTTCTTACTTTACTTCTTCACTTTTCTAAATACTTATTATTTCTCAAAGCATACTCCTTAAAACTGAAACTCTATCTTCTTTTCTTACTTTACTTCTTCACTTTCTAAATACTTATTACTTCTCAAAGCATACTCCTTAAAACTGAAATTCTATCTTCTTTTCTTACTTTACTTCTTCACTTTCTAAATACTACTTCTCAAAGCATACTCCTTAAAACTGAAATTCTATCTTCTTTTCTTAAATTACTTCTTCACTTTTCTAAATACTACTTCTCAAAGCATACTCCTTAAAACTGAAATTCTATCTTCTTTTCTTACTTTACTTCTTCACTTTTCTAAATACTACTTCTCAAAGCATACTCCTTAAAACTGAAATTCTATCTTCTTTTCTTACTTTACTTCTTCACTTTTCTAAATACTTATTACTTCTCAAAGCATACTCCTTAAAACTGAAATTCTATCTTCTTTTCTTACTTTACTTCTTCACTTTTCTAAATACTTATTATTTCTCAAAGCATACTCCTAAAAACTGAAATTCTATCTTCTTTTCTTACTTTACTTCTTCACTTTTCTAAATACTCATAACTTCTCAAAGCATACTCCTTAAAACTGAAATTCTATCTTCTTTCTTACTTTACTTCTTCACTTTTCTAAATACTACTTCTCAAAGCATACTCCTTAAAACTGAAATTCTATCTTCTTTTCTTACTTTACTTCTTCACTTTTCTAAATACTCATAACTTCTCAAAGCATTCTCCTTAAAACTGAAATTCTTTCTTCTTTTCTTACTTTACTTCTTCACTTTTCTAAATACTACTTCTCAAAGCATACTCCTTAAAACTGAAATTCTTTCTTCTTTTCTTACTTTACTTCTTCACTTTTCTAAATACTCATAACTTCTCAAAGCATACTCCTTAAAACTGAAATTCTATCTTCTTTTCTTACTTTACTTCTTCACTTTTCTAAATACTTATTACTTCTCAAAGCATACTCCTTAAAACTGAAATTCTATCTTCTTTTCTTACTTTACTTCTTCACTTTCTAAATACTACTTCTCAAAGCATACTCCTTAAAACTGAAATTCTATCTTCTTTTCTTAAATTACTTCTTCACTTTTCTAAATACTACTTCTCAAAGCATACTCCTTAAAACTGAAATTCTATCTTCTTTTCTTACTTTACTTCTTCACTTTTCTAAATACTACTTCTCAAAGCATACTCCTTAAAACTGAAATTCTTTCTTCTTTTCTTACTTTACTTCTTCACTTTTCTAAATACTACTTCTCAAAGCATACTCCTAAAAACTGAAATTCTATCTTCTTTTCTTACTTTACTTCTTCACTTTTCTAAATACTTATTATTTCTCAAAGCATACTCCTTAAAACTGAAACTCTATCTTCTTTTCTTACTTTACTTCTTCACTTTTCTAAATACTTATTACTTCTCAAAGCATACTCCTTAAAACTGAAATTCTATCTTCTTTTCTTACTTTACTTCTTCACTTTTCTAAATACTACTTCTCAAAGCATACTCCTTAAAACTGAAATTCTATCTTCTTTTCTTAAATTACTTCTTCACTTTTCTAAATACTACTTCTCAAAGCATACTCCTTAAAACTGAAATTCTATCTTCTTTTCTTTAATTACTTCTTCACTTTTCTAAATACTACTTCTCAAAGCATACTCCTTAAAACTGAAATTCTTTCTTCTTTTCTTACTTTACTTCTTCACTTTTCTAAATACTACTTCTCAAAGCATACTCCTAAAAACTGAAATTCTATCTTCTTTTCTTACTTTACTTCTTCACTTTTCTAAATACTCATAACTTCTCAAAGCATACTCCTTAAAACTGAAATTCTATCTTCTTTTCTTACTTTACTTCTTCACTTTTCTAAATACTCATAACTTCTCAAAGCATACTCCTTAAAACTGAAATTCTATCTTCTTTTCTTACTTTACTTCTTCACTTTCTAAATACTTATTACTTCTCAAAGCATACTCCTTAAAACTGAAATTCTATCTTCTTTTCTTACTTTACTTCTTCACTTTTCTAAATACTTATTACTTCTCAAAGCATACTCCTTAAAACTGAAATTCTATCTTCTTTTCTTACTTTACTTCTTCACTTTTCTAAATACTACTTCTCAAAGCATACTCCTTAAAACTGAAATTCTATCTTCTTTTCTTACTTTACTTCTTCACTTTTCTAAATACTACTTCTCAAAGCATACTCCTAAAAACTGAAATTCTATCTTCTTTTCTTACTTTACTTCTTCACTTTTCTAAATACTTATTACTTCTCAAAGCATACTCCTTAAAACTGAAATTCTATCTTCTTTTCTTTAATTACTTCTTCACTTTTCTAAATACTCATAACTTCTCAAAGCATACTCCTTAAAACTGAAATTCTATCTTCTTTTCTTACTTTACTTCTTCACTTTTCTAAATACTCATAACTTCACAAAGCATACTCCTTAAAACTGAAATTCTATCTTCTTTTCTTACTTTACTTCTTCACTTTTCTAAATACTCATAACTTCTCAAAGCATACTCCTTAAAACTGAAATTCTTTCTTCTTTTCTTACTTTACTTCTTCACTTTTCTAAATACTTATTATTTCTCAAAGCATACTCCTTAAAACTGAAATTCTATCTTCTTTTCTTAAATTACTTCTTCACTTTTCGAAATACTCATAACTTCTCAAAGCATACTCCTTAAAACTGAAATTCTATCTTCTTTTCTTTAATTACTTCTTCACTTTTCTAAATACTACTTCTCAAAGCATACTCCTTAAAACTGAAATTCTTTCTTCTTTTCTTACTTTACTTCTTCACTTTTCTAAATACTCATAACTTCACAAAGCATACTCCTTAAAACTGAAATTCTATCTTCTTTTCTTACTTTACTTCTTCACTTTTCTAAATACTTATTAATTCTCAAAGCATACTCCTTAAAACTGAAATTCTATCTTCTTTTCTTTAATTACTTCTTCACTTTTCTAAATACTTATTATTTCTCAAAGCATACTCCTTAAAACTGAAATTCTATCTTCTTTTCTTACTTTACTTCTTCACTTTTCTAAATACTTATTACTTCTCAAAGCATACTGCTTTAAAACTGAAATTCTATCTTCTTTTCTTACTTTACTTCTTCACTTTTCTAAATACTACTTCTCAAAGCATACTCCTTAAAACTGAAATTCTATCTTCTTTTCTTAAATTACTTCTTCACTTTTCTAAATACTTATTAATTCTCAAAGCATACTCCTTAAAACTGAAATTCTATCTTCTTTTCTTACTTTACTTCTTCACTTTTCTAAATACTACTTCTCAAAGCATACTCCTTAAAACTGAAATTCTTTCTTCTTTTCTTTAATTACTTCTTCACTTTTCTAAATACTACTTCTCAAAGCATACTCCTTAAAACTGAAATTCTATCTTCTTTTCTTACTTTACTTCTTCACTTTTCTAAATACTCATAACTTCTCAAAGCATACTCCTTAAAACTGAAATTCTTTCTTCTTTTCTTACTTTACTTCTTCACTTTTCTAAATACTTATTATTTCTCAAAGCATACTCCTTAAAACTGAAATTCTATCTTCTTTTCTTAAATTACTTCTTCACTTTTCGAAATACTCATAACTTCTCAAAGCATACTCCTTAAAACTGAAATTCTATCTTCTTTTCTTTAATTACTTCTTCACTTTTCTAAATACTACTTCTCAAAGCATACTCCTTAAAACTGAAATTCTTTCTTCTTTTCTTACTTTACTTCTTCACTTTTCTAAATACTCATAACTTCACAAAGCATACTCCTTAAAACTGAAATTCTATCTTCTTTTCTTACTTTACTTCTTCACTTTTCTAAATACTTATTAATTCTCAAAGCATACTCCTTAAAACTGAAATTCTATCTTCTTTTCTTTAATTACTTCTTCACTTTTCTAAATACTTATTATTTCTCAAAGCATACTCCTTAAAACTGAAATTCTATCTTCTTTTCTTACTTTACTTCTTCACTTTTCTAAATACTACTTCTCAAAGCATACTCCTTAAAACTGAAATTCTATCTTCTTTTCTTACTTTACTTCTTCACTTTTCTAAATACTACTTCTCAAAGCATACTCCTTAAAACTGAAATTCTATCTTCTTTTCTTACTTTACTTCTTCACTTTTCTAAATACTCATAACTTCTCAAAGCATACTCCTTAAAACTGAAATTCTATCTTCTTTTCTTACTTTACTTCTTCACTTTTCTAAATACTTATTACTTCTCAAAGCATACTCCTTAAAACTGAAATTCTATCTTCTTTTCTTACTTTACTTCTTCACTTTTCTAAATACTACTTCTCAAAGCATACTCCTTAAAACTGAAATTCTATCTTCTTTTCTTAAATTACTTCTTCACTTTTCTAAATACTCATAACTTCTCAAAGCATACTCCTTAAAACTGAAATTCTATCTTCTTTTCTTACTTTACTTCTTCACTTTTCTAAATACTACTTCTCAAAGCATACTCCTTAAAACTGAAATTCTATCTTCTTTTCTTACTTTACTTCTTCACTTTTCTAAATACTTATTACTTCTCAAAGCATACTCCTTAAAACTGAAATTCTATCTTCTTTTCTTAAATTACTTCTTCACTTTTCTAAATACTACTTCTCAAAGCATACTCCTTAAAACTGAAATTCTATCTTCTTTTCTTACTTTACTTCTTCACTTTTCTAAATACTGCTTCTCAAAGCATACTCCTTAAAACTGAAATTCTATCTTCTTTTCTTACTTTACTTCTTCACTTTTCTAAATACTACTTCTCAAAGCATACTCCTTAAAACTGAAATTCTATCTTCTTTTCTTACTTTACTTCTTCACTTTTCTAAATACTCATAACTTCTCAAAGCATACTCCTTAAAACTGAAATTCTATCTTCTTTTCTTACTTTACTTCTTCACTTTTCTAAATACTACTTCTCAAAGCATACTCCTTAAAACTGAAATTCTATCTTCTTTTCTTACTTTACTTCTTCACTTTTCTAAATACTACTTCTCAAAGCATACTCCTTAAAACTGAAATTCTATCTTCTTTTCTTACTTTACTTCTTCACTTTTCTAAATACTACTTCTCAAAGCATACTCCTTAAAACTGAAATTCTATCTTCTTTTCTTACTTTACTTCTTCACTTTTCTAAATACTTATTATTTCTCAAAGCATACTCCTTAAAACTGAAATTCTATCTTCTTTTCTTACTTTACTTCTTCACTTTTCTAAATACTTATTATTTCTCAAAGCATACTCCTTAAAACTGAAATTCTATCTTCTTTTCTTACTTTACTTCTTCACTTTTCTAAATACTACTTCTCAAAGCATACTCCTTAAAACTGAAATTCTATCTTCTTTTCTTACTTTACTTCTTCACTTTTCTAAATACTACTTCTCAAAGCATACTCCTTAAAACTGAAATTCTATCTTCTTTTCTTACTTTACTTCTTCACTTTTCTAAATACTACTTCTCAAAGCATACTCCTTAAAACTGAAATTCTATCTTCTTTTCTTTAATTACTTCTTCACTTTTCTAAATACTCATAACTTCTCAAAGCATTCTCCTTAAAACTGAAATTCTATCTTCTTTTCTTACTTTACTTCTTCACTTTTCTAAATACTTATTACTTCTCAAAGCATACTCCTTAAAACTGAAATTCTATCTTCTTTTCTTACTTTACTTCTTCACTTTTCTAAATACTTATTAATTCTCAAAGCATACTCCTTAAAACTGAAATTCTATCTTCTTTTCTTTAATTACTTCTTCACTTTTCTAAATACTCATAACTTCTCAAAGCATTCTCCTTAAAACTGAAATTCTATCTTCTTTTCTTACTTTACTTCTTCACTTTTCTAAATACTACTTCTCAAAGCATACTCCTTAAAACTGAAATTCTATCTTCTTTTCTTACTTTACTTCTTCACTTTTCTAAATACTACTTCTCAAAGCATACTCCTTAAAACTGAAATTCTATCTTCTTTTCTTACTTTACTTCTTCACTTTTCTAAATACTTATTAATTCTCAAAGCATACTCCTTAAAACTGAAATTCTATCTTCTTTTCTTTAATTACTTCTTCACTTTTCTAAATACTTATTATTTCTCAAAGCATACTCCTTAAAACTGAAATTCTATCTTCTTTTCTTACTTTACTTCTTCACTTTTCTAAATACTACTTCTCAAAGCATACTCCTTAAAACTGAAATTCTATCTTCTTTTCTTACTTTACTTCTTCACTTTTCTAAATAAGCATATTCCTTCTGAAATTCTATCTTCTTTTCTTATACTTCTTCACTTTTCTAAATACTACTTCTCAAAGCATACTCCTTAAAACTGAAATTCTATCTTCTTTTCTTACTTTACTTCTTCACTTTTCTAAATACTACTTCTCAAAGCATACTCCTTAAAACTGAAATTCTATCTTCTTTTCTTACTTTACTTCTTACTTCTTCACTTTTCTGAAATTCTATCTTCTTTTCTTACTTTACTTCTTCACTTTTCTAAATACTACTTCTCAAAGCATACTCCTTAAAACTGAAATTCTATCTTCTTTTCTTACTTTACTTCTTCACTTTTCTAAATACTACTTCTCAAAGCATACTCCTTAAAACTGAAATTCTATCTTCTTTTCTTACTTTACTTCTTCACTTTTCTAAATACTACTTCTCAAAGCATACTCCTTAAAACTGAAATTCTATCTTCTTTTCTTACTTTACTTCTTCACTTTTCTAAATACTTATTAATTCTCAAAGCATACTCCTTAAAACTGAAATTCTATCTTCTTTTCTTTAATTACTTCTTCACTTTTCTAAATACTACTTCTCAAAGCATACTCCTTAAAACTGAAATTCTATCTTCTTTTCTTACTTTACTTCTTCACTTTTCTAAATACTACTTCTCAAAGCATACTCCTTAAAACTGAAATTCTATCTTCTTTTCTTACTTTACTTCTTCACTTTTCTAAATACTCATAACTTCACAAAGCATATTCCTTAAAACTGAAATTCTATCTTCTTTTCTTACTTTACTTCTTCACTTTTCTAAATACTACTTCTCAAAGCATACTCCTTAAAACTGAAATTCTATCTTCTTTTCTTACTTTACTTCTTCACTTTTCTAAATACTACTTCTCAAAGCATACTCCTTAAAACTGAAATTCTATCTTCTTTTCTTTAATTACTTCTTCACTTTTCTAAATACTCATAACTTCTCAAAGCATTCTCCTTAAAACTGAAATTCTATCTTCTTTTCTTACTTTACTTCTTCACTTTTCTAAATACTTATTACTTCTCAAAGCATACTCCTTAAAACTGAAATTCTATCTTCTTTTCTTACTTTACTTCTTCACTTTTCTAAATACTTATTAATTCTCAAAGCATACTCCTTAAAACTGAAATTCTATCTTCTTTTCTTTAATTACTTCTTCACTTTTCTAAATACTCATAACTTCTCAAAGCATTCTCCTTAAAACTGAAATTCTATCTTCTTTTCTTACTTTACTTCTTCACTTTTCTAAATACTACTTCTCAAAGCATACTCCTTAAAACTGAAATTCTATCTTCTTTTCTTACTTTACTTCTTCACTTTTCTAAATACTTATTAATTCTCAAAGCATACTCCTTAAAACTGAAATTCTATCTTCTTTTCTTTAATTACTTCTTCACTTTTCTAAATACTTATTATTTCTCAAAGCATACTCCTTAAAACTGAAATTCTATCTTCTTTTCTTACTTTACTTCTTCACTTTTCTAAATACTACTTCTCAAAGCATACTCCTTAAAACTGAAATTCTATCTTCTTTTCTTACTTTACTTCTTCACTTTTCTAAATACTCATAACTTCACAAAGCATATTCCTTAAAACTGAAATTCTATCTTCTTTTCTTACTTTACTTCTTCACTTTTCTAAATACTACTTCTCAAAGCATACTCCTTAAAACTGAAATTCTATCTTCTTTTCTTACTTTACTTCTTCACTTTTCTAAATACTACTTCTCAAAGCATACTCCTTAAAACTGAAATTCTATCTTCTTTTCTTTAATTACTTCTTCACTTTTCTAAATACTCATAACTTCTCAAAGCATTCTCCTTAAAACTGAAATTCTATCTTCTTTTCTTACTTTACTTCTTCACTTTTCTAAATACTTATTACTTCTCAAAGCATACTCCTTAAAACTGAAATTCTATCTTCTTTTCTTACTTTACTTCTTCACTTTTCTAAATACTACCTCTCAAAGCATACTCCTTAAAACTGAAATTCTATCTTCTTTTCTTTAATTACTTCTTCACTTTTCTAAATACTCATAACTTCTCAAAGCATTCTCCTTAAAACTGAAATTCTATCTTCTTTTCTTACTTTACTTCTTCACTTTTCTAAATACTTATTAATTCTCAAAGCATACTCCTTAAAACTGAAATTCTATCTTCTTTTCTTACTTTACTTCTTCACTTTTCTAAATACTTATTACTTCTCAAAGCATACTCCTTAAAACTGAAATTCTATCTTCTTTTCTTACTTTACTTCTTCACTTTTCTAAATACTACTTCTCAAAGCATACTCCTTAAAACTGAAATTCTATCTTCTTTTCTTAAATTACTTCTTCACTTTTCTAAATACTACTTCTCAAAGCATACTCCTTAAAACTGAAATTCTATCTTCTTTTCTTACTTTACTTCTTCACTTTTCTAAATACTCATAACTTCTCAAAGCATACTCCTTAAAACTGAAATTCTATCTTCTTTTCTTACTTTACTTCTTCACTTTTCTAAATACTACTTCTCAAAGCATACTCCTTAAAACTGAAATTCTATCTTCTTTTCTTACTTTACTTCTTCACTTTTCTAAATACTTATTACTTCTCAAAGCATACTCCTTAAAACTGAAATTCTATCTTCTTTTCTTACTTTACTTCTTCACTTTTCTAAATACTACTTCTCAAAGCATACTCCTTAAAACTGAAATTCTATCTTCTTTTCTTACTTTACTTCTTCACTTTTCTAAATACTACTTCTCAAAGCATACTCCTAAAAACTGAAATTCTATCTTCTTTTCTTACTTTACTTCTTCACTTTTCTAAATACTTATTACTTCTCAAAGCATACTCCTTAAAACTGAAATTCTATCTTCTTTTCTTACTTTACTTCTTCACTTTTCTAAATACTCATAACTTCTCAAAGCATACTCCTTAAAACTGAAATTCTATCTTCTTTTCTTACTTTACTTCTTCACTTTTCTAAATACTACTTCTCAAAGCATACTCCTTAAAACTGAAATTCTTTCTTCTTTTCTTACTTTACTTCTTCACTTTTCTAAATACTCATAACTTCTCAAAGCATACTCCTTAAAACTGAAATTCTATCTTCTTTTCTTACTTTACTTCTTCACTTTTCTAAATACTCATAACTTCTCAAAGCATTCTCCTTAAAACTGAAATTCTTTCTTCTTTTCTTACTTTACTTCTTCACTTTTCTAAATACTTATTATTTCTCAAAGCATACTCCTTAAAACTGAAATTCTATCTTCTTTTCTTACTTTACTTCTTCACTTTTCTAAATACTACTTCTCAAAGCATACTCCTTAAAACTGAAATTCTATCTTCTTTTCTTTAATTACTTCTTCACTTTTCTAAATACTACTTCTCAAAGCATACTCCTTAAAACTGAAATTCTATCTTCTTTTCTTACTTTACTTCTTCACTTTTCTAAATACTCATAACTTCTCAAAGCATACTCCTTAAAACTGAAATTCTTTCTTCTTTTCTTACTTTACTTCTTCACTTTTCTAAATACTACTTCTCAAAGCATACTCCTTAAAACTGAAATTCTATCTTCTTTTCTTTAATTACTTCTTCACTTTTCTAAATACTACTTCTCAAAGCATACTCCTTAAAACTGAAATTCTATCTTCTTTTCTTACTTTACTTCTTCACTTTTCTAAATACTACTTCTCAAAGCATACTCCTTAAAACTGAAATTCTATCTTCTTTTCTTTAATTACTTCTTCACTTTTCTAAATACTACTTCTCAAAGCATACTCCTTAAAACTGAAATTCTTTCTTCTTTTCTTACTTTACTTCTTCACTTTTCTAAATACTACTTCTCAAAGCATACTCCTTAAAACTGAAATTCTATCTTCTTTTCTTACTTTACTTCTTCACTTTTCTAAATACTACCTCTCAAAGCATACTCCTTAAAACTGAAATTCTTTCTTCTTTTCTTACTTTACTTCTTCACTTTTCTAAATACTACCTCTCAAAGCATACTCCTTAAAACTGAAATTCTATCTTCTTTTCTTAAATTACTTCTTCACTTTTCTAAATACTACTTCTCAAAGCATACTCCTTAAAACTGAAATTCTTTCTTCTTTTCTTACTTTACTTCTTCACTTTTCTAAATACTTATTACTTCTCAAAGCATACTCCTTAAAACTGAAATTCTATCTTCTTTTCTTACTTTACTTCTTCACTTTTCTAAATACTACCTCTCAAAGCATACTCCTTAAAACTGAAATTCTATCTTCTTTTCTTAAATTACTTCTTCACTTTTCTAAATACTACCTCTCAAAGCATACTCCTTAAAACTGAAATTCTATCTTCTTTTCTTACTTTACTTCTTCACTTTTCTAAATACTACCTCTCAAAGCATACTCCTTAAAACTGAAATTCTATCTTCTTTTCTTTAATTACTTCTTCACTTTTCTAAATACTCATAACTTCTCAAAGCATACTCCTTAAAACTGAAATTCTATCTTCTTTTCTTACTTTACTTCTTCACTTTTCTAAATACTACTTCTCAAAGCATACTCCTTAAAACTGAAATTCTATCTTCTTTTCTTACTTTACTTCTTCACTTTTCTAAATACTCATAACTTCTCAAAGCATACTCCTTAAAACTGAAATTCTATCTTCTTTTCTTACTTTACTTCTTCACTTTTCTAAATACTACCTCTCAAAGCATACTCCTTAAAACTGAAATTCTATCTTCTTTTCTTAAATTACTTCTTCACTTTTCTAAATACTACCTCTCAAAGCATACTCCTTAAAACTGAAATTCTATCTTCTTTTCTTACTTTACTTCTTCACTTTTCTAAATACTTATTAATTCTCAAAGCATACTCCTTAAAACTGAAATTCTATCTTCTTTTCTTTAATTACTTCTTCACTTTTCTAAATACTACCTCTCAAAGCATACTCCTTAAAACTGAAATTCTATCTTCTTTTCTTACTTTACTTCTTCACTTTTCTAAATACTACCTCTCAAAGCATACTCCTTAAAACTGAAATTCTATCTTCTTTTCTTAAATTACTTCTTCACTTTTCTAAATACTACTTCTCAAAGCATACTCCTTAAAACTGAAATTCTTTCTTCTTTTCTTACTTTACTTCTTCACTTTTCTAAATACTTATTACTTCTCAAAGCATACTCCTTAAAACTGAAATTCTATCTTCTTTTCTTACTTTACTTCTTCACTTTTCTAAATACTACCTCTCAAAGCATACTCCTTAAAACTGAAATTCTATCTTCTTTTCTTAAATTACTTCTTCACTTTTCTAAATACTACCTCTCAAAGCATACTCCTTAAAACTGAAATTCTATCTTCTTTTCTTACTTTACTTCTTCACTTTTCTAAATACTACCTCTCAAAGCATACTCCTTAAAACTGAAATTCTATCTTCTTTTCTTAAATTACTTCTTCACTTTTCTAAATACTACCTCTCAAAGCATACTCCTTAAAACTGAAATTCTATCTTCTTTTCTTAAATTACTTCTTCACTTTTCTAAATACTACTTCTCAAAGCATACTCCTTAAAACTGAAATTCTTTCTTCTTTTCTTACTTTACTTCTTCACTTTTCTAAATACTTATTACTTCTCAAAGCATACTCCTTAAAACTGAAATTCTATCTTCTTTTCTTACTTTACTTCTTCACTTTTCTAAATACTACTTCTCAAAGCATACTCCTTAAAACTGAAATTCTATCTTCTTTTCTTACTTTACTTCTTCACTTTTCTAAATACTACCTCTCAAAGCATACTCCTTAAAACTGAAATTCTATCTTCTTTTCTTACTTTACTTCTTCACTTTTCTAAATACTTATTAATTCTCAAAGCATTCTCCTTAAAACTGAAATTCTATCTTCTTTTCTTTAATTACTTCTTCACTTTTCTAAATACTCATAACTTCTCAAAGCATTCTCCTTAAAACTGAAATTCTATCTTCTTTTCTTACTTTACTTCTTCACTTTTCTAAATACTTATTAATTCTCAAAGCATACTCCTTAAAACTGAAATTCTATCTTCTTTTCTTACTTTACTTCTTCACTTTTCTAAATACTTATTACTTCTCAAAGCATACTCCTTAAAACTGAAATTCTATCTTCTTTTCTTACTTTACTTCTTCACTTTTCTAAATACTCATAACTTCTCAAAGCATACTCCTTAAAACTGAAATTCTATCTTCTTTTCTTACTTTACTTCTTCACTTTTCTAAATACTACCTCTCAAAGCATACTCCTTAAAACTGAAATTCTATCTTCTTTTCTTAAATTACTTCTTCACTTTTCTAAATACTACCTCTCAAAGCATACTCCTTAAAACTGAAATTCTATCTTCTTTTCTTACTTTACTTCTTCACTTTTCTAAATACTTATTAATTCTCAAAGCATACTCCTTAAAACTGAAATTCTATCTTCTTTTCTTTAATTACTTCTTCACTTTTCTAAATACTACCTCTCAAAGCATACTCCTTAAAACTGAAATTCTATCTTCTTTTCTTAAATTACTTCTTCACTTTTCTAAATACTACCTCTCAAAGCATACTCCTTAAAACTGAAATTCTATCTTCTTTTCTTAAATTACTTCTTCACTTTTCTAAATACTACTTCTCAAAGCATACTCCTTAAAACTGAAATTCTTTCTTCTTTTCTTACTTTACTTCTTCACTTTTCTAAATACTTATTACTTCTCAAAGCATACTCCTTAAAACTGAAATTCTATCTTCTTTTCTTACTTTACTTCTTCACTTTTCTAAATACTACCTCTCAAAGCATACTCCTTAAAACTGAAATTCTATCTTCTTTTCTTAAATTACTTCTTCACTTTTCTAAATACTACCTCTCAAAGCATACTCCTTAAAACTGAAATTCTATCTTCTTTTCTTACTTTACTTCTTCACTTTTCTAAATACTACCTCTCAAAGCATACTCCTTAAAACTGAAATTCTATCTTCTTTTCTTAAATTACTTCTTCACTTTTCTAAATACTCATAACTTCTCAAAGCATACTCCTTAAAACTGAAATTCTATCTTCTTTTCTTACTTTACTTCTTCACTTTTCTAAATACTACTTCTCAAAGCATACTCCTTAAAACTGAAATTCTATCTTCTTTTCTTACTTTACTTCTTCACTTTTCTAAATACTCATAACTTCTCAAAGCATACTCCTTAAAACTGAAATTCTATCTTCTTTTCTTACTTTACTTCTTCACTTTTCTAAATACTACCTCTCAAAGCATACTCCTTAAAACTGAAATTCTATCTTCTTTTCTTAAATTACTTCTTCACTTTTCTAAATACTACCTCTCAAAGCATACTCCTTAAAACTGAAATTCTATCTTCTTTTCTTACTTTACTTCTTCACTTTTCTAAATACTTATTAATTCTCAAAGCATACTCCTTAAAACTGAAATTCTATCTTCTTTTCTTTAATTACTTCTTCACTTTTCTAAATACTACCTCTCAAAGCATACTCCTTAAAACTGAAATTCTATCTTCTTTTCTTACTTTACTTCTTCACTTTTCTAAATACTTATTAATTCTCAAAGCATACTCCTTAAAACTGAAATTCTATCTTCTTTTCTTACTTTACTTCTTCACTTTTCTAAATACTTATTACTTCTCAAAGCATACTCCTTAAAACTGAAATTCTATCTTCTTTTCTTACTTTACTTCTTCACTTTTCTAAATACTCATAACTTCTCAAAGCATACTCCTTAAAACTGAAATTCTATCTTCTTTTCTTACTTTACTTCTTCACTTTTCTAAATACTACCTCTCAAAGCATACTCCTTAAAACTGAAATTCTATCTTCTTTTCTTAAATTACTTCTTCACTTTTCTAAATACTACCTCTCAAAGCATACTCCTTAAAACTGAAATTCTATCTTCTTTTCTTACTTTACTTCTTCACTTTTCTAAATACTTATTAATTCTCAAAGCATACTCCTTAAAACTGAAATTCTATCTTCTTTTCTTTAATTACTTCTTCACTTTTCTAAATACTACCTCTCAAAGCATACTCCTTAAAACTGAAATTCTATCTTCTTTTCTTAAATTACTTCTTCACTTTTCTAAATACTACCTCTCAAAGCATACTCCTTAAAACTGAAATTCTATCTTCTTTTCTTAAATTACTTCTTCACTTTTCTAAATACTACTTCTCAAAGCATACTCCTTAAAACTGAAATTCTTTCTTCTTTTCTTACTTTACTTCTTCACTTTTCTAAATACTTATTACTTCTCAAAGCATACTCCTTAAAACTGAAATTCTATCTTCTTTTCTTACTTTACTTCTTCACTTTTCTAAATACTACCTCTCAAAGCATACTCCTTAAAACTGAAATTCTATCTTCTTTTCTTAAATTACTTCTTCACTTTTCTAAATACTACCTCTCAAAGCATACTCCTTAAAACTGAAATTCTATCTTCTTTTCTTACTTTACTTCTTCACTTTTCTAAATACTACCTCTCAAAGCATACTCCTTAAAACTGAAATTCTATCTTCTTTTCTTACTTTACTTCTTCACTTTTCTAAATACTACCTCTCAAAGCATACTCCTTAAAACTGAAATTCTTTCTTCTTTTCTTACTTTACTTCTTCACTTTTCTAAATACTTATTACTTCTCAAAGCATACTCCTTAAAACTGAAATTCTATCTTCTTTTCTTACTTTACTTCTTCACTTTTCTAAATACTACTTCTCAAAGCATACTCCTTAAAACTGAAATTCTATCTTCTTTTCTTACTTTACTTCTTCACTTTTCTAAATACTACCTCTCAAAGCATACTCCTTAAAACTGAAATTCTATCTTCTTTTCTTACTTTACTTCTTCACTTTTCTAAATACTACCTCTCAAAGCATACTCCTTAAAACTGAAATTCTATCTTCTTTTCTTAAATTACTTCTTCACTTTTCTAAATACTACCTCTCAAAGCATACTCCTTAAAACTGAAATTCTATCTTCTTTTCTTAAATTACTTCTTCACTTTTCTAAATACTACTTCTCAAAGCATACTCCTTAAAACTGAAATTCTTTCTTCTTTTCTTACTTTACTTCTTCACTTTTCTAAATACTTATTACTTCTCAAAGCATACTCCTTAAAACTGAAATTCTATCTTCTTTTCTTACTTTACTTCTTCACTTTTCTAAATACTACTTCTCAAAGCATACTCCTTAAAACTGAAATTCTATCTTCTTTTCTTACTTTACTTCTTCACTTTTCTAAATACTACCTCTCAAAGCATACTCCTTAAAACTGAAATTCTATCTTCTTTTCTTACTTTACTTCTTCACTTTTCTAAATACTACCTCTCAAAGCATACTCCTTAAAACTGAAATTCTATCTTCTTTTCTTAAATTACTTCTTCACTTTTCTAAATACTACCTCTCAAAGCATACTCCTTAAAACTGAAATTCTATCTTCTTTTCTTAAATTACTTCTTCACTTTTCTAAATACTACTTCTCAAAGCATACTCCTTAAAACTGAAATTCTTTCTTCTTTTCTTACTTTACTTCTTCACTTTTCTAAATACTTATTACTTCTCAAAGCATACTCCTTAAAACTGAAATTCTATCTTCTTTTCTTACTTTACTTCTTCACTTTTCTAAATACTACTTCTCAAAGCATACTCCTTAAAACTGAAATTCTATCTTCTTTTCTTACTTTACTTCTTCACTTTTCTAAATACTACCTCTCAAAGCATACTCCTTAAAACTGAAATTCTATCTTCTTTTCTTACTTTACTTCTTCACTTTTCTAAATACTTATTAATTCTCAAAGCATACTCCTTAAAACTGAAATTCTATCTTCTTTTCTTTAATTACTTCTTCACTTTTCTAAATACTCATAACTTCTCAAAGCATTCTCCTTAAAACTGAAATTCTATCTTCTTTTCTTACTTTACTTCTTCACTTTTCTAAATACTTATTAATTCTCAAAGCATACTCCTTAAAACTGAAATTCTATCTTCTTTTCTTACTTTACTTCTTCACTTTTCTAAATACTTATTACTTCTCAAAGCATACTCCTTAAAACTGAAATTCTATCTTCTTTTCTTACTTTACTTCTTCACTTTTCTAAATACTACCTCTCAAAGCATACTCCTTAAAACTGAAATTCTATCTTCTTTTCTTAAATTACTTCTTCACTTTTCTAAATACTTATTAATTCTCAAAGCATACTCCTTAAAACTGAAATTCTATCTTCTTTTCTTACTTTACTTCTTCACTTTTCTAAATACTCATAACTTCTCAAAGCATACTCCTTAAAACTGAAATTCTATCTTCTTTTCTTTAATTACTTCTTCACTTTTCTAAATACTACTTCTCAAAGCATACTCCTTAAAACTGAAATTCTATCTTCTTTTCTTACTTTACTTCTTCACTTTTCTAAATACTACTTCTCAAAGCATACTCCTTAAAACTGAAATTCTATCTTCTTTTCTTACTTTACTTCTTCACTTTTCTAAATACTACTTCTCAAAGCATACTCCTTAAAACTGAAATTCTATCTTCTTTTCTTTAATTACTTCTTCACTTTTCTAAATACTACTTCTCAAAGCATACTCCTTAAAACTGAAATTCTATCTTCTTTTCTTTAATTACTTCTTCACTTTTCTAAATACTACTTCTCAAAGCATACTCCTTAAAACTGAAATTCTTTCTTCTTTTCTTACTTTACTTCTTCACTTTTCTAAATACTACTTCTCAAAGCATACTCCTTAAAACTGAAATTCTATCTTCTTTTCTTACTTTACTTCTTCACTTTTCTAAATACTCATAACTTCTCAAAGCATTCTCCTTAAAACTGAAATTCTTTCTTCTTTTCTTACTTTACTTCTTCACTTTTCTAAATACTTATTATTTCTCAAAGCATACTCCTTAAAACTGAAATTCTATCTTCTTTTCTTACTTTACTTCTTCACTTTTCTAAATACTACTTCTCAAAGCATACTCCTTAAAACTGAAATTCTATCTTCTTTTCTTTAATTACTTCTTCACTTTTCTAAATACTACTTCTCAAAGCATACTCCTTAAAACTGAAATTCTATCTTCTTTTCTTACTTTACTTCTTCACTTTTCTAAATACTCATAACTTCTCAAAGCATACTCCTTAAAACTGAAATTCTATCTTCTTTTCTTACTTTACTTCTTCACTTTTCTAAATACTACTTCTCAAAGCATACTCCTTAAAACTGAAATTCTATCTTCTTTTCTTACTTTACTTCTTCACTTTTCTAAATACTACTTCTCAAAGCATACTCCTTAAAACTGAAATTCTATCTTCTTTTCTTACTTTACTTCTTCACTTTTCTAAATACTACTTCTCAAAGCATACTCCTTAAAACTGAAATTCTATCTTCTTTTCTTTAATTACTTCTTCACTTTTCTAAATACTACTTCTCAAAGCATACTCCTTAAAACTGAAATTCTTTCTTCTTTTCTTACTTTACTTCTTCACTTTTCTAAATACTTATTACTTCTCAAAGCATACTCCTTAAAACTGAAATTCTATCTTCTTTTCTTACTTTACTTCTTCACTTTTCTAAATACTCATAACTTCTCAAAGCATTCTCCTTAAAACTGAAATTCTTTCTTCTTTTCTTACTTTACTTCTTCACTTTTCTAAATACTTATTATTTCTCAAAGCATACTCCTTAAAACTGAAATTCTATCTTCTTTTCTTACTTTACTTCTTCACTTTTCTAAATACTACTTCTCAAAGCATACTCCTTAAAACTGAAATTCTATCTTCTTTTCTTTAATTACTTCTTCACTTTTCTAAATACTACTTCTCAAAGCATACTCCTTAAAACTGAAATTCTATCTTCTTTTCTTACTTTACTTCTTCACTTTTCTAAATACTCATAACTTCTCAAAGCATACTCCTTAAAACTGAAATTCTATCTTCTTTTCTTACTTTACTTCTTCACTTTTCTAAATACTACTTCTCAAAGCATACTCCTTAAAACTGAAATTCTATCTTCTTTTCTTTAATTACTTCTTCACTTTTCTAAATACTACTTCTCAAAGCATACTCCTTAAAACTGAAATTCTATCTTCTTTTCTTTAATTACTTCTTCACTTTTCTAAATACTACTTCTCAAAGCATACTCCTTAAAACTGAAATTCTTTCTTCTTTTCTTACTTTACTTCTTCACTTTTCTAAATACTACTTCTCAAAGCATACTCCTTAAAACTGAAATTCTATCTTCTTTTCTTACTTTACTTCTTCACTTTTCTAAATACTCATAACTTCTCAAAGCATTCTCCTTAAAACTGAAATTCTTTCTTCTTTTCTTACTTTACTTCTTCACTTTTCTAAATACTTATTATTTCTCAAAGCATACTCCTTAAAACTGAAATTCTATCTTCTTTTCTTACTTTACTTCTTCACTTTTCTAAATACTACTTCTCAAAGCATACTCCTTAAAACTGAAATTCTATCTTCTTTTCTTTAATTACTTCTTCACTTTTCTAAATACTACTTCTCAAAGCATACTCCTTAAAACTGAAATTCTATCTTCTTTTCTTACTTTACTTCTTCACTTTTCTAAATACTCATAACTTCTCAAAGCATACTCCTTAAAACTGAAATTCTATCTTCTTTTCTTACTTTACTTCTTCACTTTTCTAAATACTACTTCTCAAAGCATACTCCTTAAAACTGAAATTCTATCTTCTTTTCTTTAATTACTTCTTCACTTTTCTAAATACTACTTCTCAAAGCATACTCCTTAAAACTGAAATTCTTTCTTCTTTTCTTACTTTACTTCTTCACTTTTCTAAATACTACTTCTCAAAGCATACTCCTAAAAACTGAAATTCTATCTTCTTTTCTTACTTTACTTCTTCACTTTTCTAAATACTACCTCTCAAAGCATACTCCTTAAAACTGAAATTCTATCTTCTTTTCTTAAATTACTTCTTCACTTTTCTAAATACTACCTCTCAAAGCATACTCCTAAAAACTGAAATTCTATCTTCTTTTCTTAAATTACTTCTTCACTTTTCTAAATACTACTTCTCAAAGCATACTCCTTAAAACTGAAATTCTTTCTTCTTTTCTTACTTTACTTCTTCACTTTTCTAAATACTTATTACTTCTCAAAGCATACTCCTTAAAACTGAAATTCTATCTTCTTTTCTTACTTTACTTCTTCACTTTTCTAAATACTACCTCTCAAAGCATACTCCTTAAAACTGAAATTCTATCTTCTTTTCTTAAATTACTTCTTCACTTTTCTAAATACTACCTCTCAAAGCATACTCCTTAAAACTGAAATTCTATCTTCTTTTCTTACTTTACTTCTTCACTTTTCTAAATACTACCTCTCAAAGCATACTCCTTAAAACTGAAATTCTATCTTCTTTTCTTAAATTACTTCTTCACTTTTCTAAATACTACCTCTCAAAGCATACTCCTTAAAACTGAAATTCTATCTTCTTTTCTTACTTTACTTCTTCACTTTTCTAAATACTACCTCTCAAAGCATACTCCTTAAAACTGAAATTCTATCTTCTTTTCTTAAATTACTTCTTCACTTTTCTAAATACTACCTCTCAAAGCATACTCCTTAAAACTGAAATTCTATCTTCTTTTCTTAAATTACTTCTTCACTTTTCTAAATACTCATAACTTCTCAAAGCATACTCCTTAAAACTGAAATTCTATCTTCTTTTCTTACTTTACTTCTTCACTTTTCTAAATACTACTTCTCAAAGCATACTCCTTAAAACTGAAATTCTATCTTCTTTTCTTACTTTACTTCTTCACTTTTCTAAATACTCATAACTTCTCAAAGCATACTCCTTAAAACTGAAATTCTATCTTCTTTTCTTTAATTACTTCTTCACTTTTCTAAATACTACTTCTCAAAGCATACTCCTTAAAACTGAAATTCTATCTTCTTTTCTTACTTTACTTCTTCACTTTTCTAAATACTACTTCTCAAAGCATACTCCTAAAAACTGAAATTCTATCTTCTTTTCTTACTTTACTTCTTCACTTTTCTAAATACTTATTACTTCTCAAAGCATACTCCTTAAAACTGAAATTCTATCTTCTTTTCTTACTTTACTTCTTCACTTTTCTAAATACTACTTCTCAAAGCATACTCCTTAAAACTGAAATTCTATCTTCTTTTCTTTAATTACTTCTTCACTTTTCTAAATACTACTTCTCAAAGCATACTCCTTAAAACTGAAATTCTTTCTTCTTTTCTTACTTTACTTCTTCACTTTTCTAAATACTACTTCTCAAAGCATACTCCTAAAAACTGAAATTCTATCTTCTTTTCTTACTTTACTTCTTCACTTTTCTAAATACTTATTACTTCTCAAAGCATACTCCTTAAAACTGAAATTCTATCTTCTTTTCTTACTTTACTTCTTCACTTTTCTAAATACTACTTCTCAAAGCATACTCCTTAAAACTGAAATTCTATCTTCTTTTCTTAAATTACTTCTTCACTTTTCTAAATACTACTTCTCAAAGCATACTCCTTAAAACTGAAATTCTATCTTCTTTTCTTACTTTACTTCTTCACTTTTCTAAATACTACTTCTCAAAGCATACTCCTTAAAACTGAAATTCTTTCTTCTTTTCTTACTTTACTTCTTCACTTTTCTAAATACTACTTCTCAAAGCATACTCCTTAAAACTGAAATTCTATCTTCTTTTCTTACTTTACTTCTTCACTTTTCTAAATACTACTTCTCAAAGCATACTCCTTAAAACTGAAATTCTTTCTTCTTTTCTTACTTTACTTCTTCACTTTTCTAAATACTTATTACTTCTCAAAGCATACTCCTTAAAACTGAAATTCTATCTTCTTTTCTTACTTTACTTCTTCACTTTTCTAAATACTACTTCTCAAAGCATACTCCTTAAAACTGAAATTCTATCTTCTTTTCTTTAATTACTTCTTCACTTTTCTAAATACTACTTCTCAAAGCATACTCCTTAAAACTGAAATTCTTTCTTCTTTTCTTACTTTACTTCTTCACTTTTCTAAATACTACTTCTCAAAGCATACTCCTAAAAACTGAAATTCTATCTTCTTTTCTTACTTTACTTCTTCACTTTTCTAAATACTTATTACTTCTCAAAGCATACTCCTTAAAACTGAAATTCTATCTTCTTTTCTTACTTTACTTCTTCACTTTTCTAAATACTACTTCTCAAAGCATACTCCTTAAAACTGAAATTCTATCTTCTTTTCTTTAATTACTTCTTCACTTTTCTAAATACTACTTCTCAAAGCATACTCCTTAAAACTGAAATTCTTTCTTCTTTTCTTACTTTACTTCTTCACTTTTCTAAATACTTATTACTTCTCAAAGCATACTCCTTAAAACTGAAATTCTTTCTTCTTTTCTTACTTTACTTCTTCACTTTTCTAAATACTACTTCTCAAAGCATACTCCTAAAAACTGAAATTCTATCTTCTTTTCTTACTTTACTTCTTCACTTTTCTAAATACTTATTATTTCTCAAAGCATACTCCTTAAAACTGAAATTCTATCTTCTTTTCTTACTTTACTTCTTCACTTTTCTAAATACTACTTCTCAAAGCATACTCCTTAAAACTGAAATTCTATCTTCTTTTCTTTAATTACTTCTTCACTTTTCTAAATACTACTTCTCAAAGCATACTCCTTAAAACTGAAATTCTTTCTTCTTTTCTTACTTTACTTCTTCACTTTTCTAAATACTACTTCTCAAAGCATACTCCTAAAAACTGAAATTCTATCTTCTTTTCTTACTTTACTTCTTCACTTTTCTAAATACTACCTCTCAAAGCATACTCCTTAAAACTGAAATTCTATCTTCTTTTCTTAAATTACTTCTTCACTTTTCTAAATAATACCTCTCAAAGCATACTCCTTAAAACTGAAATTCTATCTTCTTTTCTTAAATTACTTCTTCACTTTTCTAAATACTACTTCTCAAAGCATACTCCTTAAAACTGAAATTCTTTCTTCTTTTCTTACTTTACTTCTTCACTTTTCTAAATACTTATTACTTCTCAAAGCATACTCCTTAAAACTGAAATTCTATCTTCTTTTCTTACTTTACTTCTTCACTTTTCTAAATACTCATAACTTCTCAAAGCATACTCCTTAAAACTGAAATTCTATCTTCTTTTCTTACTTTACTTCTTCACTTTTCTAAATATTACTTCTCAAAGCATACTCCTTAAAACTGAAATTCTATCTTCTTTTCTTAAATTACTTCTTCACTTTTCTAAATACTTATTAATTCTCAAAGCATACTCCTTAAAACTGAAATTCTATCTTCTTTTCTTACTTTACTTCTTCACTTTTCTAAATACTCATAACTTCTCAAAGCATACTCCTTAAAACTGAAATTCTATCTTCTTTTCTTACTTTACTTCTTCACTTTTCTAAATACTTATTATTTCTCAAAGCATACTCCTTAAAACTGAAATTCTATCTTCTTTTCTTACTTTACTTCTTCACTTTTCTAAATACTACTTCTCAAAGCATACTCCTTAAAACTGAAATTCTATCTTCTTTTCTTAAATTACTTCTTCACTTTTCTAAATAATTAAATTCTCAAAGCATACTCCTTAAAACTGAAATTCTATCTTCTTTTCTTACTTTACTTCTTCACTTTTCTAAATACTCATAACTTCTCAAAGCATACTCCTTAAAACTGAAATTCTATCTTCTTTTCTTTAATTACTTCTTCACTTTTCTAAATACTACTTCTCAAAGCATACTCCTTAAAACTGAAATTCTTTCTTCTTTTCTTACTTTACTTCTTCACTTTTCTAAATACTACTTCTCAAAGCATACTCCTAAAAACTGAAATTCTATCTTCTTTTCTTACTTTACTTCTTCACTTTTCTAAATACTTATTACTTCTCAAAGCATACTCCTTAAAACTGAAATTCTATCTTCTTTTCTTACTTTACTTCTTCACTTTTCTAAATACTACTTCTCAAAGCATACTCCTTAAAACTGAAATTCTATCTTCTTTTCTTTAATACTTCTTCACTTTTCTAAATACTACTTCTCAAAGCATACTCCTAAAAACTGAAATTCTTTCTTCTTTTCTTACTTTACTTCTTCACTTTTCTAATACTACTTCTCAAAGCATACTCCTAAAAACTGAAATTCTATCTTCTTTTCTTACTTTACTTCTTCACTTTTCTAAATACTTATTACTTCTCAAAGCATACTCCTTAAAACTGAAATTCTATCTTCTTTTCTTACTTTACTTCTTCACTTTTCTAAATACTACTTCTCAAAGCATA
>CAMPDV010007854.1:0-51901 GCA_946699065.1 Loxodes magnus
AAAATACTAAATTATTTAAGAACTCTTATATGAAATTTATTTATTAATCTAAATAATGGGGTCGAAGAAATAATTTTAGTAAGAAAAATAATTTTGTATTGATTCATGTTTGGCGTTTATTTTCTCTTTTAAATAAAAGATTAAAATTAAAATTAAATTTAATGGTTGAAAAAAGATTAAAAATCCTAATTTTTAAATCAAAGTTATATTTTTTTTATACCAAAATATTTAGATTTAATTTTTAATAATATCTAATCTGATTCGGAATAGTATTTTTTCGATATAAAGACTAAATAAAATTCTTTTAAAATAAAAAGATTTCATAAGAAACAAAAATTATTTATAATAAATCTAAGCAATAGAAAATCTATTGGAATTTAGTAAATTTGTAAATGAACTCAGAACTCTGAGTAGCTTTATAAAAATAATTCTGAAATAATAAAAGTAAGTGAGGATTTTTTTCTAAAAAAATAAATAGTTTTATTAATTTAGTTTATGACAAGAATAAAGCGGTTTAACAACGAAACAGTGTCAATGGTCGTGGAACCCAAAAAACAATCTTAAAATGAGTAGCTGATAAAGATTTGAAAGAAGTTTTTCTGCTTTGGAAGCTTATGACATCTATATCAGAAGTGTTCAAATTTCAACAGAAAAGTAAAACTATTGGATTCAAGATAAAAAGAGGATAAAAAGAGAAAGACAGATTGAACAGAATGTATTGCAGTCTGAGTGAATCAATTTATAAAATCAAGAAAGATGAGAATAATCAAAGACCACAAGCCAAAGAAAAGAAAACCTGGAGAAATTCGAGCTATTAATCTCGCCAAAACTAGATTTTCGAACATTTTTATTAAACAGCAGGGAGAATTAACTTTTGTTCTCAATTTTTTATTCATATCCCTTATAGGAAAACTATATTAATTAATAAATAAATAATTTCTTTTTATATTTATAAATGATTATCAAAATATAACTTATCAAAGCTATTTTGATAATCTGTGCTTATATCTATTTTTAAACTTTTGAATTTAAATTTAACTTTTCTGAAAAATTTCAAAGAAAGACTAAAATGTATTTATAAAGAAGTAATAGAATTCCTTAATCATTTAGCTTAGAGCATTACATATTCTGATAAAATTCGAAGTTTCATTGGGAGAAAGTAATTTTTGCTCATTTTAATATATAATATAATAATATAAAGAATCTTAAAATCTAAATGTATAATATATTTAAACATTTTTGTATAAACAATTGAAAAAATCATTTTCTATAGAAGTCTAAATTATAATTTTAGTGATAAATCATTTTTTTATTAATTTTTACTGATACCCTGTTTTGAAAAAAATATTTAAAAAAATTTCTCTTTATTTCGATAATTCATCAATTTTCTTTAAAAATCTATAAACATTTTCTATTTATTTAATAGACATTTATTTAAAAAAATATTAAAAACAAAAATTATTATTTATTTTATACGCTAATTTTTTAACTCCCATCAGCATTATAAAAATAAAGATAAAATATTTTTGTAAGAATATATTAATTAATTCTTGTGTTTTTTATCGAAAATTTCTAAAATATAAAATTTATTATCCAAAATATATTTTTTATATTTAAAAAATTTTATATTTGAATTTAAAATTAAAAAATTAAAAATTAATTTAATTTTTTATTAAATATTTTTAATATTATCTTGAAAATATTGATTTAGCGTATTGATAAAAATCAGTCGTATTATAACTAAAAAAAATTTAAATTACTTACATTTGGTTTAAAATTTTTATATTTTGTATTATAAAGACAATTACTAACTCTTTTTCTAAGAAATCCTATGCACATAAAAAATGTGACAAAATCAATTTGTTTATTTTCTAATTATTTATTAAATAAACAATATTCTAAATTTTTACTTCATTAATATTTAAGATTTAATCAAAGAAATAATTTCAATTTTATACTTGTATATAATTATAAATTGGTTTTTAGTGATAATAATTTTTTAGCTGAACCTATAACCAAACTTTTTATTTAAATTTGAATATCATTAGAAAAATATATAGAATTTTCTTATCTTATCTTATCTTAATTAAATTAATGAAATAGTCAGGAATATTTGTTAAAAAACCTTTTTACTTCAGTTGCTGCCTTTCGGCGGGTTATCGGTTTTCCTTCCGGTGAGTTATAATAGCCAAAGTGACTTGGGTCATCTAACAGTAAGCTTCGTATGGAGATGTAGTCTTCTGTACGAGGTAAAATCTGTCTAAGGTTGAAGTTTCCTCTTGTATATTCTCCCGCTAGGATCGCAGTAGAGGTGATTTTGCATTCTTCTTAAATTTAGTATCTTTTGTCTATATTTCTTTATCGCTTACTGCTCCTGATAGATTTAAATTCTCCAGTAGTTCCTCTATTTTTCAACAAAAGTTTTGCATTATCTATAGAGGTACCAAGCACTGCCACATAGGTAGCATTATTTCTGAGACTTGGCTTACTGGTTTTTTGCGGGAGAAGGAGAATTAGGTAAGCAACGCCCATTCTCTTCTAGTTCCATCATTATAGTAGCTATTATTTGCTATTATAGCTATTCTTGGTCTTTGTCTGACTTCTCGAGATGCTCCGTTAGCTGTTATCTAAGGCCTTTCACTTCATCTCTAAGTCCCTAGACTTCCTTCCCAAAGCGGACCTGGATTTTCTAGTTTAGAGCCAGCCCGTTATTATATAGTTTCATAGCATATTCAGTTTGGGCTTTCAGCCTTCCCATCTCCTGGTTAAGTTCGGTAATTATCCTTCTATTACTTCAGATTGTTCTTGCTACTCCGATTTAGCCGTTTAGTATTCCCTGACCTCTGGTATTTATTTTTTATATTTTTTTAGGTTTTTCAGCGGTTGGAGGGGTATCTAGTTAAGTATAAGGGTGCTTAAAGGAAGGCTTGAAGGTTACTTGCTACTAGTGTTAGGTCGTAACTTGCTCAGCTCCTTCAATTTTCATCTCTACCTTTGACAAGTTGGTGAATATCTTCCTTTAGTCTTCCATTTTTTTGTTTCTAATCTTAATTAAAATAAAATCAGAAAAAGTAATTAAGAAAATAAAAATTCTATATAAAATTAAATTTATCTCTTGTAGCTTTTTAGTAATAAAAATTTATAAATATTAACAAATTAAATTATCTCTTTTTTAAATTTAACAAAAAGACTTAAAAGATCTTTTATAATGTTAGTATTTACTTCTGAAATAAAATAGTTTAAGAGTTAAATATTAAAAGAATTTCGTTTGACGAAGATATCAGATGAGCGTTTTCTCTTACACATAATTTTGTATTAACTTGAAGAAATTTGGGGATTAATAAGAACTTTTAATGTTAGAACTCCTCAACTTTTTAACTTCAGTAATGAATTCCTCTTTATATGTTATGCTCTCGAATACAATGAAAGCTATTTGGATCGTGTTATCAGCCCCACTTTGACTGTTAATTTTTATACAGTGCAACCCTACTGTTTTTATTATCAAAATTGAGACTGAAGTAGGGCCACTTGCTCATTTTTCTTTTCAACGGTCAGTGAAGGGGAAATTCAATCAGTCTATGATCAGAGTATATATGAAGATAACCTATCAGAAAGACTTCAACTCTGGTCTGTCTGTAGAATGAAAATTCTCACTTGGTCAGACAACAAAGGATAGCGAGTAAAAGAATATCCAGTATGTATGCAAGACCACGACTTGCGACTGTAACCAGCATTTATGATGAAAGAATACCAGCAAAACAACATCATTCCGCTCCCTCCTCAGTCCTATCCATAAACCAGCTATCAAGTTTGAATGCCAATAACGATAGTCAGTGTTTAGATAAGAGCAATAAAAGATTCGGACCGCTGTTGAGAGATTGAGCCTAATTTGAAATAAAACGATTCCCACTGATGAAAATGGAAAAGAAAGTAATTTGTTCATGTCAATCATGCTTACTCCTAATACTGATAGATAGGAAGGAAAGCCTATTTAAAAAACACCGATGACCAGAATCTAGCGTTAAACGTCTTTTAAGAAAATTATTCAAACTTTATTTAACTTTAACTTTAAGAGCCAAATTTAACATTAATCATATACAAATATGGCAATTTGAATTACCATTGTAACTTTTTCTTTGAATAAAATCTTTTATACGTAGAAATTCATTTAATTCGTCTTATTAAGAGTTTACTCTTGCCAATTCTTAATTTCTGTAAATCAGACAAGCCTTTTTTAGCTTTTAGGAAATGATATATCTTATTTTAGGATCTAGTTTTAGTGATGATTGATTCAAAATCTCCACTGAGCTTTACTCAAACAATGATTAATCATATAAAAGTTATTTTCTAAATAATGTCAATTATAAAATGTTTAATTTGGCTATGTCATTTTTAACTCTAAAAGAAGATTATTTTTAATTAATATTATGCTTGTAGTAGTAGATTAATGAGAGTAATTTTTCCAATCAAGAAAAAAATGACGCTAGAAAACCAAATTTAAATAAATTAACTTTTATAGAATTTTTTGAGATATTATTTTAATTTTCCTTCTTTTCTTTTAAAACTCTACTATACAAATAAATATTATCAAGTTAAATAGTCTTGGCGACGTTATGTTTCTCTGTTTTAGCCCTTTATTTGTTGTGAATGATTTTACTATTTAATCATTGATTTTCAGTTTAATTTCTTCTTCACAGTAGTAGTTTGCTAGCAGTTTAATTATCTATTCTTGTACTTTAGATCGTTTAGGATTTATCATATATTCTTTCTTTGCACTGAGTCATAAGCTTTCTTAATATCAACAAATATTACAAATAAATCTTTTTTGTTCCGCATTGTCCATTTCTATACTGTTCTTAGATTGAAGATTTATAGTGCGCATGATTTTCCTTTTTTGTAACCATATTAGTATTCGCCTTCATCATTTTGAAGATATCCTTAGAATTGCTAGAAAATTAATGCGTCTTCAACTTTCAAAGCATGATTCAATAAAGAGATTGGTCTATAGTTCATCAGGCTCATCTATCCTCCTTTTTTGTATATTAAAATTATGTATTGTTGTTTCATCTTTTAAGGTATTACTCCCTCTTAAATCATCTTACTTATCATTTTGTAAGTTACTTCTATTAATTTTTTCCCTCCAGCTAAAATTGTTCCTACTTAAATTTCATCAGTTCTTCTGCTTTTCATTTCGCCTATTAATTAATGTTTTCTCAAATTCCATATTCGTTTACCACTATTTGTCTCTTGATTAAGAATTTAGTTGGTATCGAATTAACGCCAACTTCATATAACTGCTATCATTCGTTCCTGAAAGTCTTAACATCTTCTTTTGATAAGGGTACTCACTAATTATTTTTTCTATTAAGTAAGTTTTTTAGTTTCTTCCACATTTCTGTCAGATTTCCTTTATTTGCATTGTCTATAAATAGGTTGAGTTAGTTTTTTTATCTTTTTTCTTGATTAAATTTACTCTTGTCTTATTCTTTGATATTCTCTATATTTTTCGTTTTGATGATTTTCATTTATTTCTTCGTTGTTCTTTATCATTTATTTTAATTATTTGCTGCATTTTCTGAAAATTTTATTGCATACTTTGTTGTTTCTGAGTATTTATATATCTTAAAGTTTTATGTTTTAACTGTTTCACATGCCATTGAGATCCTTCTTATTTCTTTTTCTTTCATCATTTGTAAGTCTATATGCCGTTTAGGCTTTCAATTTCTTCGTCTTAGATATTTTTTTGTATAAATTTTCAAATTTTTCTTAGATCTCTTTTTTCTTTAATAGTAGGTAATTTATTTTTTGCTACCTTTTATGGTTTTCTAACTTCTTTACCAATTTTTATCTTTATAATACCAGGTCTGCGGTCCCCTATTACGTATGAGCTGAGTTTATTTTCTTTAGTTGTCATTACTCGATGTAAGCATTTCAATCTCCTATGATCATTACATCAAGTCCTTTTTCTGTTGCTTAAAGTTTGAATTCGTTCACTAAGTTATAGAATGGTTCATATTATTAGTTGTCATTTGCCACAGGTACATTTATATTTATTACTGCCAGTTTTCTCCTTATTTCAATGACCATCACTCTCGCTCCTCCAAAAAGCGTCATTTGGTTTACTTCATTCTACATTCTTTGATCTCCTTAAATATGTCGTTTCTTATATAGAATGTTACTCCTTTACTTTTTTTGACCAGACATTTATTAAGTTTTTATATAGTGCTATATTACAAATATCTTTAGTCTTCAATCTAAATCACTTATATTGCCATTATGTGGATACTTTTTGAGTCATTAATTTGGCTAGTGTCTCTTTTGCACTTCTAACTCCCCTTACATTTGCTATCCCTATTTTTATGACTTATTTTTATTCTTCTTTTTCACCCATCTCGTCTGCTTCCTCTTCCTCACTTTCTTCTTTTTGTTCATCTTCCTACTCTATCTTTCTTTCATTTTATCTATCATTCTCTGCTTCCATATTCACTTCATTATTAGTTATTTCCCCTTTTTTTATATTTTTCCGATTATTATCTATCTTTTCCTTCTTCTTATCTATTCTATTCTTCTTCTTTTATTTTTTCCTATTAATTGTTGTTGGGTAATTGCTCATTTTTATTTTTTTTGTTTCCTAGCATAGTAAATTCTAATTGAAGTTTGTTTCAGTTTGCTTCTTACTTCTCTCTTTTATCTTGTATTTTATTCTTTTTCTTCTTGAACTTGTTCTATTTCTTTTTGTTATTTTTCTTAATTAACGCTTATCCTTACATATTACATTATACTATTTTGTTTTTTTCTTATTTCTTCTGTTAGAGTTTAGCGTCTTTACCATCACTTATCCTTCCCCTCCCTTTTCTCAATTTGTTTTATATTATATCTTATTGTATAATTGTTTGCTTTCTATTTTTTTAGTTCTATGAACATTTCTCTATCCCTCTGCCTTACATATGTCAAATTCCATTTCGATGAAAAATAATTCTTATTTATTCATTTAGCATAAAAGACTTTTTATAATTTAATTGTTTAGTTGTTTTAATTATTTTCCTATTCTCCTCATTTTATTTCTCTTCTTCCCTTGCTTCCTCTATAATCATATAATCTACTTCTTCAATTATCCTCTTATTTGCTTGATTTGCTTTTGATTCTGGTTTGTTTATTGCTAATTTAACATCTCCTTCAAGTATCTCTAATTCTCTTGTATGTGGTTTTTTCCTTTTTGCTACTTCCACCCTTCTGCATTGTTGATCTGAGCACCCTTTCAATTTGCATAGACAGCAGATAAAATTTTCTGGGTGCTATATTATCATTTTGTTTCCGTTCAGGTCTATTACTTCTGATATTCTTTTTGCTTCATCAATATCCTTTAAATCTAATTACACTACACTTCTACCTGTTAGTTGTAGTGTTTGGGTATGTATGCTATACCTCTCCTCTAAATTTTCCATATTGTCTCATTACTTCCATTACTTCCTTCTTGTTTGAGTATTTGTTTATTATGAAGTAAACTGGGTAGTTATACATGCCAAAGTATTCTAATAGTTTCTTGCTTAGATAAGAATTCTAACGTCTTTGAATGTTTATTTCCTGAATTAAGCGAATTGCTAGTATCTTTCTTCATTGTTAAATATTAAATATATTATTCTGTTTTATTTGACGATGAATTTGGCCACTGCTTGTCCGTACTCGCTCCATATTTGATTTCTAAACACTTGTATTACTTCTTAGTCTATGGCTTTTTCTACTAAATCAGTATTTTCCAGATAGTGGTTAAAATAAACTGCGACCACCATATCTGATAGATCATCACAGGCATAAGACTCTTACAATTTAGTCTTCAGGGACGTTGGCTGAGATTAGTTGTTAATTCTTTTATTAAATTATAGCTTTAGGTTGTGACTTTTTTTTATTACTTCATTCCTTTCTTATTTTATGCTCCTTATCTTTTTAAGAAATTGCTTAAATTAAAATGATTAATAAAATAGAGTAAGTAATTTAGATTAAACAGATAAATACTTAAGAATTTTAAAATTTTAAAACTCTATGTGAAATAGTTCTAAACCCATCTCTGTAGCAAATATAAGGAAGAATTTCAATAATAGAATAAATCTTAAAAGAAAATTTAAAGCACTAGACACTCTAAGCAAGAACAAATATAATGACTCAGTAACAAAATGGATATAGAACAACAACCACTAACATAAGAGATTACCTTCTGTGCAGTAATGGTAAGTTTATACTGCAAATGTTCAGTGTATAAAGTATGGAAATGCTAAAATTTTGTAAAAATGAAAGAGAATAATAGAAAAATAATGATAGATATATTTAAAATATACTGAAATACTTAAAAGGTAAAAATCTATTAAAATCAAGTTATTTTCGTAACTTTCTGATGTGACAAAAAGAAAGATAAAAATGCACGCTTTAATTTAAAAAATTAATTTGCTTAAAAATTCAAAGTTTTAAGAACCAACAAAAAAAGATTGAATTTATGGAGGTAAATAAAATTTATTTTTTTATTCAAAATAAAAATATTTCGCCATAAAAGCATTGAAATGAACATATAATAATGAAAAAAATAAACATTCTTTCTGATTTAATTGTCTTAAACTAGAATAAGTGTGATTTTTAAATACTTAAATTAATTTTTGTGAAATTATTTCAAAAGAATTAAAGTATAATAAAATTGTAAAAAATTGACAACCTTTGTATAATTTAATTAAAAATGAAATAATGAACTTTGTTATATTTTAGAAATTAATCAAAAATATTTGAAACTTAACAAAATAGGAATTAAATATATTTTATATATTAAATATTTAAAAATTAAAAAGTTTATAAAAAATATAATTTAATCTTGAAAACTCTCAAAAAAGTAAAGATAAGATTTCGCTTTATATAAAGGATGAAGATACACAAAAAGAATACTGAAAACATAATATAATTAGAAATTCTTTAAGTAAAAATCAAATTTTTTTTACTATTCTCAATCGTATTTCTAATCGTCAAAGAATAATAAATCTCATCAACATATAATTAGAAGGAGAATTTATATTACAAGGAAAATAAAAATGAATTAATAATATATGCTATAAAAATTTAAGCAGTAATTTTTTAAACTTACCATATTAAAATATATAAAGAAATTTAAAAAATTTCTCTCTTAAATTTTTAACTTTAAGCTAGATAAAAAGCTCATTTTAAATTAAAAATTAGATAAACATTATATATATATATATAATATAATAAAATATTTGTATAAATTAGACAACTGTAGTGATTAATTATTACTAATTAAACAAGCAATCTTCAGATAAAAAAAATGAATTATTAAATTTGTAAATAACTTTCAATAGAAATTTTTAAAACTTTTTTACTTTCTATTAAATAAAAATATTATAATTATAATTTTTTTCAAGTCAAAAGTTAAATAGCTTTATCAAATCTTTATAATGAAAAAATAAATTTTAACTTGATTTTTAAAGGGAAAATAAAAAATAATAGAAATTTGATTGATGCTACTTTTCTTAATAATAAAAATTATCAAATTTTAATTTTAATTTCACCTTTAATTTAAAATAAGATATTACTTTTATTAACTATGTTTTGTTAATTGTCCTTTTAAACTCAATTTTATTTTTAAAGATTTTTATATCTAATTTTTTAAGGATTTTAATATCTCGCTTTTTCCAATTTTTATATTTAAAATGATCAGTTTAAATACTCGTTAACTCTTTATCAATAAACTTGCAAATTTTCTTATCTAAGATTAAAGTTAAACCATTGGCTCATGATAATTTTGTTTTAAATTTATTTTCTAATTTTTATTCCAGTTAATTAGACTTTTTCAACTTTTTAATCAGTATTGTAAAAATTGATTATTAATATTAGGCCACTTTAATTCATTATAAAACTCTTTTTTATTTAAATCCTTCATGTAAAATGTCTATACAGTAAAATATTAATATTTCTTATATTTAAATTTATATTTTATTATTCTATCTGAAATTTAAAATATTAACCTAACTTGAAGATATGTCATGACTAATTTAATCGAAATTTTTTAGATATCTATTAAGACCATAATAGTTTAACATCATTTTTTGCTTTAATAATGATCAATAATTTTTTATATTTATCTAATGCTATTTGATATTTATATTTTAAGGTATCATTTTTATTCTTTTTAGTAAATAAATTTCGTTTATTTCTTAAAATATTTAATTTGGTAAAAATTTTTCTTGTATTTTTATGTGTAATTTTTAGAGATATATGTCTGTAATTTTTCAATTATTTTTATTCCTTTTTTGCGTATCATATTTATTTTCTCACTATTTAATTTATCAGGAAAATTTAGAATTTTTAACAATTTTAAAAATTTTATTTAAAGTTAAAAAATATCATGTAAATATTATTTAAATGACTCATTTGGATTAAATCTAATCAGCAAGCATTTTTATTTAGTAAATACCTGATTACGTCCCATAATTATAATGTATTTACTATATTTTGCTATAATTAAGTTATAATAAGTTATTTTACATCATATAACTTATCTATTCGCCAATTATTTTTTTAAATTCAATTTTTGTTAAATTTTTTTATTTGAAAATTTATTTTCTCATTTTTATATGAAATATGCTTTTGATATAAAATTAAAATTAGTTTAAGTTGTTATTTTTTTATTTAATTTTTTATACTTATTTCTCATTTCTTAAATATTTCAAATTGAAAAATATTATTTTTAAGTTTTTTCTTTTTATATTTATTTCTAAAATTATTAAAATAATTGCTTTTTATTTTAAATATTTTATCTTAATTTTCATATATCATCATTTTCTAAGTTATATAAAATATCATTTAAATGAATTTATTTCTAGCTTTACTTTTCTTAATTAAATATTTAAATAATTATTTTGAAGATTTAATTTATTTTTTATTTTTAATATCTATTGCATTATATGTTAAAATTAAAAAAATTATTTTTTAAATAAGCATTGTTATTCTAACTTATTCTAATCAATTAATTAATTAAAAACTTCATAGAATCCTTAGTTCTTTTCTTTATATTTTAATTTATTAATTTTTCTTTCAGTTTATTTAGATTAATTTATTCTAACTTATACAAATAAATATTTTAAATCAATTTTTATAAATTTAGCTTTAAGTTTAATAATTATTAGCCAATCAGGGAAAAAATAAAAATATTTTAATATTATAAAGATTTATTTACTACTATTTTCTTTTAGTTAATTTAAGCTTTTCTAATATAGACTAATATAAATTATTCGCTTTTTTTATTTTTAATAAATTTTGAAAAACTATTTATTTTTAAATCTTTTTTATGTTATATATAATTTAAAATTAAATTTATCAATAGCATAAAAATAAAAATGATTTGAAGCAGATATTTCTAATTTTTTTTGCCATTAAAAGGCTAAATTAAATCATTTAACTTTTAGGATGAATTTATATTATAGGTAATTTATTTCAAAGAGTCTAAATATTATCGAACTAAATCTAGCCAATAATTGAAAATTACTGGATGAGAAATCAGATTGACGGGCTACCTCTAGCTACTATTAATTTTTTAATAAACTTTAAAAATCCAGTTTTGGGTTTTATTTAAAGCTATGTTTATCTATCTAAGTATATGTTAAATAAGATAAACTTCTAGTATTTTTATTTTTTCATGTTTAGTAAATGATTTATTTATTTATTTTTAATTTAATATTATATTTTTAATTTAAAAATATTTCTTAAATATATGTATTAAAATTTGTTTAAGTTTATTTATTATTATATAAAATAATTTAAATAGGGTGGAAAACCCTTTCCTTCGGATGCTGCTTGGAGGCCCAGTAAGGCAACAAAAAAATGAGCGCAGACGGAGGATAAATCGGAGGAAGAGAAACTAATTACAAGAGAAGGAAGATGTGACAAGCTGGAGAACTCTGAATGCCAGGAGGAAACTTTCTTCATCATAGGACGGCGAAATGTGCCCGTAATCGCTTATTGCATCCTATGCTTTGGAGTAAAAATTACAGGGACGTACTGCAGGATTAGGAAACAAGGAAAGAGAGACCTATAAAAAAATTTTCAACAGTAAATAAAATTAATTTAAAGAGATGAGCACCAACGAGAGTGCTACGCATCTATAATCCAATTTATTTATTTATGTAACAAAAATTTAAGGCATTAATCTAAATTTCCTTATTAATATGTTTTATATAAATAGTTTATAATTTTTATTTAATATTAATTACTTTTTATTATATCTTTTTAGCCAACTATTATTGAAATATTTTCATTTTTTTATTTCTTATAGGAAAAAATTAAGTTATGACACTCGATTTAAAAATATTAAAAAAAATAAAAAAATAATATATAAGTTTTAATCATTATAAATTCCACAAAAATTAAGAATTCTATACTATTAAAAGATGCAGCAATTTTATATATACTTTTAAAATATAATATTTACAAAACTTATGTCATGCATTTTAGCTTTTAATTTAATTCTAAATTTTTATAATATGTATCAACTTTATATTTTATCTTTTTATAAAAACATATATAAATAATTAATTGATCATAGTAAACTTTTATTTTTAAATTTAATAAAATATTTAATTTAGTTAAATACAGTAAAAGACTTACTAATATTTATACTATTCTTTTTCATTTTTATTTCGGAAATTTATTAATAATATTACTAACTATCTACATTAATTTAATACTCCTACTCTTTAATATCTAAACTAAAAAAATAAATAAAAGAATCTCATTTTCATATATTGATTCTAATCATAGAATGTAAAATTACTCTTTTCGTTTTTTATATTAAATTAGTATAAATTTAAATATCTACTTCTAAATATTTTTATAAGTAAATGTTTAAAGTAATATTTAATTAATCTTTAACCACATTTTCTTTACGTTCATTACTGAGATCTAAACTATTTTAATTGGCTATTACTAATTAAATAATGTTTTTATACTTTTTAAATGAAAATTTAATAGGAAAAGTTACTAAAAAATTAGATTTATTTGTACTTAATAGCACTTGTTCAATGACTAAACTTAAATTAATTAAATGCTAAACTAGTTGGAAAAACTCTTAATAGATAATATAAAGTTATATTAACACACATTCTCACATTCATTCATTAGATTGTGTCTGAAAACAAAAACAAATCAGTTTTTTTATTTTGAGAATGATTTTTTCAACAATTATATGGAAATTGAAAGTAAAGAGATTCTAATTTTATTGTTTTATCAGTAGATATTCCAAATCCTGATTTAGGGGCATAAGTTTGAAAAGAAATCTTAAGATAATTTAAAAATTAATAACTTTTTTCATTTTAAGAGTTTATGCTTGACATGCTTTTTAATAAGATCCTATGCACTATATTTCCAATCGAAATTTATATATTTGATATTAGTTACTATAAAACGAAATTCCTATTATTTAAATAATTTCATAGATTATTTTTACGCAAATTTTAGTCGTTTTTATGAGATAATCTATTGATTTAAATATAATTTTTATAAGTTAATATTTTTTAACTTTCTCAATTTTCATTATTCTAGAAATATATATTGATGTCATAAAAATAATTTTTTTATAATTTATAATTTAAAATATTTGTATAATATTTTTTATTAATAAGATAAATCTATAATAAAAAATTTGGAAGAGTATAAATATAAAATAAATAATAATAGTTTGTTCATAGAAAAAATTTTAAATATAAACTTTCATAATTTTTTTTAATTTGAATTATGATTTTGATTTTTCTTATTATTATAATAAAAAATATAGAACTTAAATCTAGATTAATTTATATATCTTTTATAATATATTAGTGGGAGGAATTAGACTTTTCTCTTATTTATAATACCTAAGTGATTATTTTATTATAGTAAAGTGTATTTAATCTAAATTCTGATCAGAATTAACTTATTACTATTTAAAATTTATATATATTTTTCAATCTTCTATTAAAATTACTATATGTTATCTCCCTTCTGCTAGTAATCTTGAAATAACTATTATACTACTCAAAACTTATATATATAATTTTTTTATAGGTTAATTAATAGTATAAATATGAAGCTAATAGTTATGAGATTTTTATTATGATATATTTTAAATTACCAATATCTTAATTTATTCTTAGTTTTTTATGCGAATTTAATATAAATATAATTTAAATTTTGCTATTAAATTTATAAATTTTTAGGACATTTTCATTTTCTTTTTAAACTTAACGTTTTATTATTTTCTCTTCTTTACAATATTTATGATTAAAACTCTTTTCTAAGTACTATTGGATATAATCATTACAATAGTAAACTAATCACTATTTAAATATTATTAATCTACTCTTCAGATAAAATATGAAAGCTTTATTGATTGATTTTGTTCATTAAACTGTCTATTAAATGATTTAAAAGGTATATATTAAAAAGAAAAAGAAGAATCAAGAATACTATCTTTTATATTATTTAAAATAAGAAAATAATTAAAATATAAAAATTACAAGAAAAAACTAAATTAAAATTTTGGTTTTTTTACTAAATTTTGTTATTTTATAATATCAGTTTAGAATATTATTTAATCAACCAATCTTTTTCTTATAAATTTCATTATGCTTTTACGGATATAATATTTATGATAGTAAGGTTATAATTTTAATAATTTTTGTCAAGATCAAAATATTTTTTCTGATTGTTAGTTTTTCTTTTATTTCTCCTTAAACTATATATATTTTAAATATATTTTATATATATTTGATATATAAATCAATTTCATATTTTATTTATTATATAAATATAATATCTTTTATTTTTTCGTTTTCTAATTTGAAAGAAATATGATATATACTCCTATAGATTTAGAAAATATGAAGTTATAAATGAGATTCTTGGATTTACTGAAGATCCACTACTACAAAAATATTTACCAAGTAGAATGGTAATTTATTTAAGCTAAAATACGAATGATAATTAATAAGATAGATACATGTATAACATTCAACGGTATATAATGTGACTGATTGATATTATATACAAGAGTAAGTGGAAAAAAATTATAAAATATCGAAAAAATAGAACTTATGGGCTTTCACCTTTGGTGATTGAATAACAGATACCTTGCTGGCAAAATATTTTATAAATAGGGTCAAATTCCACCACTCGGTAACGAAAAAATACTGTTATCTGAATCCATAAGGATAAATATTTGCAATTACAGAGATAATTTTTGTAAGAAAGAAGAACAAACTGATAAACTAATTTTGAAAGATCATGAAATTTTAAGTATTTTGAAAAATTGTGCGAGTCTTTTGACTTAAATTGCTTACTAGCATGTTAGCTCAGAATGACTATAGAAAAAGAAAGGAAAACATTTTGAAACACATTAAGATTTGGTTGACTAAGTTAAAATTGTAAAATATAAATTTCAAATGATTATCATAATTTTTATTGCGGTAAGAGTTCTAAAAAATGGCAATTAAAGAAAAATTTGCGAGAAAATGCTCATTTTTCAACTAAAATAAGTGATAAATTTAGTAATTAAAACGAAAATGCGACGTTAAGACTACGAATACATTGATAATTTAAATTTTTATAATTTTCTCATAAAATAATTTCTATAAATTTGGTTATAAAACTATTTCCTACCATACTTTTAAATATAACGAAGAGATAAAATGTTATAAAATTTTATATAAAAATATATTATAAAAGCATATTTAATATGAAAGATAGCTTTGATAATGGAAATAGTAATAATATTTTACCAAAATTGTTAATTAAATTCTTATTTTATTTTTTTATTAATATATCCCTTTTTATAGTTATAAAAATTAAGAGTTTAATATGATGTTATATTTATAACATAATCAAAGAAAACTATGTATAACATTGAATTAAATATATGGTTTTAATTTTATAATTTTTTATAATATATTCTATTATAATCTTTTTACTTTATATATCACTTTTTACTATTTATATTTGTTTTATGATATCATAATAAAAAATGGAACATTTCTTGCAAAGCTTCTCTTCTTTAAAGGTTTAATTTCAGTTTAATTATGATTAATAGATAATACTTTAAGAACTCAAAATTATGTAACATAAAAACTTTAATTTATTAAGACAAGCATATGAACTTGAAAGAAATACCAAATTACTGATGATCAATATAATAGAACAAAAATAGGAAATAAATAGTCAGAAATTGTTAAAATAGACTTAGTAGAAATAAAATTCAATCAATTCGCAAATTTGAAGGAAAATATGCTCCTATCAAAGCTTTTGATGAATGATCTAATGGACGTAGAATACCAAATACCAACAACCTATATTCGCTATGGAAAATATGAGATATTGGAACTACAAAAGGCAATGACACAAATTAAAAAATTGCTACCGAATTTGATAAAGATAAAAGAGATTAATAGAAAATTAATGAGAAAATATTTTTAGGATCTATTGCACTCAAGAAGGTATAATTAACGGAAATAAATACTCTAACTAAGAAAAAAAGTTCCAAATATTTACCATGTAATTAATGAATTCAATAAAAAGATAATGGCAAATGACCTAACGGAAATCATTAAAAAAATTAAAAATCATGAGAACTTATGACAGACACGATCCAAATAAATTTTAAGCTACTTTTATTTAATTAAAAGCTTTTAATTCGTGATGAACAAAATAAAGCTGAAGTCGCACTAATTAATTATTATGATTATATATTTTCATATAATTTTTAGAGATAGTTTTAATATATAAAAAAATTTATAAAATGCTTTTGCTTTAATTTATAATTTTAAATGAAAATCTTACTTGTGTTTAAATTTTAAATTATAATTCTTTTTATAGTCTTTAAAATATTAATTATATTTTATAATTTTATAATAGCTTTATCTATCCTAAAACTTTATTTAATTTAATATTTCGAAATAATAATTTCCCTTTCAACCTAGCTCATTACTAGTCTCCATGCATCTCTACCTTATCCAAACTTCATATTTCAAGGATTTCTCAAACAACTCAGAAATTCTTTGCTTCCTCTTATAGATTTTGATGCTCGAAGCTGGACAATGGAGGTAATTTCATTTTAGATATTGTCTTTTAATTTCTTCTATATTCTTTCTCTCTATCAATATTTTTCCGAAGAATCTCCAATTTTGTTGCAAATTCTATTTCTCGTAATTTTTTCGGTTTTTAATTTACTTGGATCTTGATTATTGACTGCTCATTGATAGAATATCTCTGAATTATCTTATTTATTATGTTTTTCTATTCAATTCTTTATATTTTTTCTTCTAATTTTATAAGAAATCATTTAATTTTCTTATTTAGCAAAAGCCTTATTTTATGTTCTTCAAGTATCATTAAGTCTGTGGAAAATCTGGCTAACTATAGTAATACAGCTGATTTCGCTTATCTGCCCATTATATGGACTTCGTCTTCATCATTATGTCGTATGAGATATTTTCTTATTGTATTTATCTTTATGGTTTTAATCAAGGCAATCAACTTAATTATTTTAGATTCTAAATCTTGTTGATAAGTGCTAATATCGTCTTAGCCATTTCTTTCTAAGTCATTCCAAGGATTTACTCAATTTTAAGTTTTAAAATACATTTAGAGACTAAATGTCTTGGTTTTGGTCTTGAATTCGCTGATTTTCGGCTTTTTGGTAAATATTCAGTCAAGATTTTCGCATTTTAATGCTTCATAACTAGTTTCGGAGGAGTCTTTAATGTTTTATACATGTGTTTAAGAAGAAGGTTACGCTATTAAAGAATATTTTTTTTATATAATTGACGTTTCTGGCTTTCTCCTCAACTAAAAGGAGGTGGTCAAAAAGTTTTTCTTTTAGACATCTACCTTTTTAATCAATAAAATGAATAAAAAATAATTATAATTATTTCTTTATCTTTCTATAAATGTTTTGGTCAACTATAAATTAATTCCATTTCTAATATGTAACTTATCCCAAATATTTACTTATTATGAGATACTCTCGTTTCTTTCAAGTGGTCTATATTTTATAATTTTTACTCTTTTTACATCCAAAATATTGTTTATACCTTTAAATTCTCATAAGATATAATTTATTATTTCATTTATTTTATAAATTTTAATTTGAGCCAAAAAAATTAAATTTGTATAATGTTCTTTCAGGAAAAGGAAAAGTACAGAATAAAATTATAAATTCAATTATTTATTCTAATTTTAAGATAGGATCATGAGACATCTGACTAATATCTCATAAGAATTAAGAATAAAGTAACTTAAAGAGAAAAATTTAGTTGCAATGCTAAATTAAAATAATAAGAAAGTACTTATGAAGCAAAAAATATTTGAGTAATAATATGATAAACTATATTTATAAAAAATATATAGTAAGTCATTTGTTGAAAAAATATAAAAGGAAGTTAAAAAATAGAATAATTTCAAAAATTAATGGATATAGATATAGAAATCTATGAAGAAATATATGCAAAATATAAAGAATATAAAACAAAATAAAAATAATAAAATATGAGAGAGTTACTTTTGAGTGAACGTTTAATGTAAACATTTTTTTCATCTATATAATTTAAATTAATTTAAAAATAAAAAAAAAATTTGAATCAAAAAAAATTTAAGTGAATTAAAGAAAATAAATTAGGAAATTTCTTATCCTAGATTAATTTCTATAAGTAAAAAAATAATAATAAATATTTACAATGCTGCATTTAGATATCTCAATTTGTATTTATATTTGCTTAATGTTACAGCAATTATATTGCTTTTATGAACCTTTCAAGTTGTATTAACAAAAATTTAAATTTCATTTATAAAAGAATATTTTTCCTCATTTTTTGTAATTTTTTTTGTTGCTTTTAAGTAAAAGTTCATCCTTTTTAATATGCTATTTTATGTATAAAGATTCTTACTTTTTTTCAAAAATAATCACTATTTAAATAATATTTTCTTTTAGTTTTATATGTATTTATTACTAATCATTTATAAGCTTTTATTTACACAATTTAGTTCTTTATTTTAATTATTAACTGGCTAATTATATTTAATTTAAAAAAAGCATATTATTATATAGTTTATAATTCTATCCATTTTTTGTAAATTTTATTCTTTAAAGTATTTCAAAATGGCTTTAATTTCTTATAATAAAATTTATTTTTCTATTTTATTAATGTATTTTATTTTATCTTAAATTTAATATCATTCAGATAAAAGCTTCTAGTAAATTTAAAAAAATTACTTTAAATTTGTGACTTAAAATAACTAAATAAAAGGGAAAATTAAATTGGTTCAAAAAATTATTAAATATCTTAAAGAATATTTATGAATAATAACTTTAATATTATAATGTTTAATATTTTTACTTATAAACAATTAATTTAAAACAATAAAATTTCTCACTATAATTTTTAAAAAATTAAAAGTAAAATAGCATTATATGAAAAATATATTAGACACCGAAAAACGAATTAACGAACAATGAAATTAAAAAAATATTTGTTTTATTTATTGAAAAATTTATTTTTATAACTTTAATATAGATTTTTATTTATTTAATATGATATTAATATTCTTAACATGATTTGTAAACATGCTTTTTATGAATTTAGATTTCTTTTGTTTTGATTATATAGCTTTATAATATTTAAATAATTAAATTTCTATAAATTTTAATCATTTAATTGCTTGACAAATTAAAATTACTTATATAAATTTAAATATTTTTGCTTTATTTTTAATTTTGGATAATTTTAATTTTGTTGAATATATTATTTATTTTAGAGAAATAAATCAATCTATATAAATATTTTATGTCTCTTAAAATAAATTAAATATTTTTATTCGATTAATCAAAAATTGCTTAAATTAAAGGTGCGAATTTATAGTCTACTTTAATTTTTACGACTTGTTTCATTTAATTTAGAGATAATTATTATTTGTTATTTTAATCTGTTAAAATATATATTTATTCCACCTATTTTTATATATTTTGTGCTTCATTAAATTTTTCCTGGCTTTTATATAAATAATAACCTTATATTAATTAAAAACCTTCACAAAGTGCATTAAGATAAATTCCTTTTATATGAAATTGATGAACTTCTTCGCGACTTTTTCTTATCTGAGTTTATAACATATATGTCGCCTTTAATTTCGATATGATTTAAATTGATGTCTCTCAAATTAAATGCTTAGTTTTTTTATAATTTCTTAGTTTTATTTTATCTTTTTATAAATATAAAATCTACTTAAGACAATCTAAGTAATGTTTATTAGTGCTTACTATTTTACTCTTTTAGTGATTTATTTCTAATAGTTTCAGAAATTAATTTTAAGTGTTTACAATTCCTTTAAACTTATATAATCCATTTTTATACTTAAAATTAAGAAAAGCTTTTAGTATTCTATTATTTACGATTGGAGATATTAAAAAAATGATTATTTATTATAGGAAGAAAATAAGAAAATACAATTTAAAATCTAGAATCTATTGATGAAGTAAAGCAATTAAATACTATAGATAGGATATAATAAAAAGCTAGATAATAATATAAAAAATAAAAAAATAAACTTTATTTTTTAATGTATTTAATCATTAGTTTTAATTGAAAAATGAAAAACTTAGATTTGAAGCCTTGAACGCATTTAAACTATCCAGCCTTCAAATACTCCAAAAAAACTGATGAAAGTTTAATTGTTTCTGTCCTTTTTCTTTTTTTGCTTTTGTTTTATTTAGTATTCTTATTTGAAGTTGGGTAATTTTTTGCATCTTTTCCATAGATGCATTACTGAATTACAATAATAATATATTTTCTTTAATCGTTCTGGCACTTATAATGGGATTCCTTCTTCCTCTAATACCTATATATTGCATATTTTGTCTTTTTATCAATTTAGCATTGTAATTTTTGCTAGTTTACTGTAATTTCACCTATTCTGTAATTATTCCTTTTTATTCCTATTATTATTTCTTTAAATGATTAATTTAGTCTTATGATATCTTTTAGAAGACATTTAAGTCTCTTTTTTGTGACAAGAGGCTTGACTAAGTTTCCTCTTGGTTGTCTTGGTTCTCTATTAGTGCTTTTCGTTCTTTTTTAACCCTTTCATCTTTTTGGAGTTTATTATTTCCTTAGTAGGTTTTAAATAATATCCAAAGTCCAATGATAAGTTTTGATACTTCTTGCTAGCAGAATTTTAAACCTATTTCCTCAAATTTGATTTAAATATCAGAACAATTACTTGATTTCTTGTTCTTCATACTAGCTTTTCTAAGTCCTTTAGATTATAAGATACCGCTTTTTACTGTTTTTTTTGGGTAGCTCAAGAAAACTTTTTTAAATCCTTTCACTATTTTTCTAATTATATATAAGAAGAAACTTAAAGCAATGATAAAATAAAACGATAAATTAATGGTTAAACCTATAAAAGAACTTATGAGATAATAATAAAGTTAAAATAAAGAATTAAATAAATAAAGAAAACACTTTTTTCTTGCTACTTTTCTAATTTTTGTAAATTTAATTTTTTAGAATTCTTTCGTATAATATACTCTTAAATTAATATCTAAAATTTAATTTTTTACAAGGTGAAATAAAATGGATAAAAGAATTTTTACTTCCTCAGATTAAAGTTTATATTAAATTGGCTATATAATTTTAATTACTTATGTATTCTTTTATCAAAAATAGTTAATACCTTTTAAATAAATAAAATTAATAATAATAATAATATGAACTAAAAGTTAAGTGTTTGGAGTTCCCTGGGCTTCCAACAGTTTCGCTCCGCCATTTTTAATATGGGATATATACCACGACCTCTTTTTGTATGGTGAAGGTTACCACGGATGGTTTTCGGTGTTTCTTATGTTCAATTTCTGCCTGTATATACCAGTTTTAGTTCTTCACATTCTTTTTTCTTCTGATATTTTGAATTTTTTTCATTCTTGACATTGCCGCAAAATGTGATTATCTTAATTGCAGTATCAACATTTTTTCTTTTTATTTTACACATATATTTTTTTTTTAATTTTATTCGATTTTTTCAATTCTCTTTATTATACTTGTATCTAGAGTTAAATCATTTTAATTATTTTTTTCTTATTTTTAGAAAGGAGCATTTTCAATGTCCATTTTTTGAGCTTATTTAAAGTTTGATTAAGACTATTCATATAGTTACTGTTCTGTAAGCAATTATTTTAGATTAATTGCCGTCTTAATATCAGTAGTTCGTTGTTTTAGTCATATAAATTATTCATAAGTTCTCTGATTTTTCCTCCTTGATAATAGATAACTTCCTCATAATTAGATATTAACTTCCTCATTTTTTGTAGTAGATCTTACAGTTGTGAGTCATTGTCAGATTTAAATTCGTTCATTTCAACTGTTTCTATCATAATTTTTCCTTCAAGTGAAGAACTTGAATGCTCTTGCTTCAGTTATTTTTTCAATAATTATCTTGTAGCTTTCTTTTTAGCGTTTTTAATTTGGTTTCTTGAAAGTCGAATGTTTTGCTCATTTTTTACTTTTTTTCTATTCTTCTATTTTTTCTAAATAAATAAAATTATAACTACTTTTTCTGGATCGTTATTTTTATCTTAAATAGATAAAAATTGTTTATATTTATATAGTAATTTTATTATATAAATAAATAGTGAAGGAGCAATCCTACAATTGAAACTGATTTAAACTCTGGTACCAGGAAGTACTCCATAGGTGAAGAACCAGCTAAGAGAAGAGAAGACAAAACAAGATTGAAGAGGCATCAAGTAGCATTAATGAAGAAAGATGCACTAAGGTTTCTTCGAGTAGCATTCCGATTGCAATCCTATAGAAGACAAAACTCTCAAGGGAATGCTAGTACTGCGGAAGACATCAGCAAGGGATTTTTTAACTTTAAAAATCTTTTTTAAAGAGCTGCGCACCATTGAGGTGCTACGCGCTTTATAATCTCATTTGTCCATTCATAAATGCTTAGTGAGGCAAGATATATTTAAAACAGAGAATAAAAGAAAACTGAAGAAATTTTAGCAAAAATCTTAATAATGTGGCAATATTCTAATGAAGATAGAAAGAAAGGAAGAATGATCGAAAATAAAAAGAGGGGATTCGAATAACGCATTTTATCTAAAAGAACTGATGGTATTTATGATGAGAATGCCCCCAAAAATATAAAAAGAAGAGGGGCTTGGAAAGTGGTATGTCATAAGGTAAATAATCTCTTTAAATCGAGCGTTAGAAAGATCTGAAAATTGAAAAAAATTCACAGACTGGAGAAGAATAAATTCTCAGAGAAAGGATAATTTTTCGAGATTTAAAAACTTTTCAAACTTCTAGACGAAATATCAACTATATTTGATAATAATTTTATTTTTTTATAAATTATTTGGATTTTGAATAATTTCTATCTAAATTTCTTCGTTAATAGTTTTTCTTAAAAAATATACAAATTTAATTTCATAATTTTGATTATTTGAATATTTCTTATTTATTTTTTAATTTATTATAAATACTTTTCTGATTAAAATTAAAAAAGGCCTATAAACCATGCATTTCTACCTTAATTGCGTAAATTTATTTAAATAGTGATAATAATTATTATTAACTTGATTTCATCTACATTTGGCTCATCACGAACTTAAAGTAAATTGTAATAAAAGCATTAACTTCAAATTTACTTGGATCATGTCTATCATAAGTCCTGACTATTTTTTATTTGCTATTTCTAATAGTTTCTGATAGGTCAAATTCCATTCATTTCTTATTGAATTCATTAAATGCATATTAGATATATGGAGCTTCTTTGTTAAGTTGCTGTTTATTCTTTAAATTTATCCTTTTTAATTGCAATAAATTCTGAACATATTTTTCCATTATTGCTATATTATTCTCTTTTCTTTTAGTCCATGTTGGATACAATTTCGTATTTTATGTTCTGATCTCTTATAATATTAGAATTTCATTATTTTCCGATAGGGAATATAGATTATTGTATATTTTTGTTTCACATCCATCGGATTATTCATCGATATCTTTTAGAGGAATATGCTTTACGTCAGTTCTTCGAATTGGTCTATTTTTATTTCTAGTTGGTCGATTCTGATATTTTATACCTACCTATTTTCAGTTTTTATACATTTATATTAATCATCAGATATTCAATTTTTCTAACAATTCTTACTTATCTTCAGAGCAAACGACTGATAATAATAATTAAATTCTTCAATTTACTATAAAAGTAAAAATTTTATAAAAGAAATGGAATCAAAAAATTATAAATTCAGTATCTAACAATAAAAGCCTTTAAATTTCTAAGATTTAAATAACTTAGGAACTAGAAATTTAAGTTAGCAGATATATAAAAAAGCAAACTCGTCAGGAACTCAACTAGATGGATTCTATAGTTTAAGTAATTTAAAATTGAAGCAAGATAATGGGTTTCCGAATAAAATATGATATTAAGACAAATAAAAAATTATTAAAGATAAATAACTATATAAGCATTATACTAATTTAAAACTTATATTTAAACATGTTTTGCTGATTTTTATTATTCTTTTTTTATTTGAAAAATATTTAAATAATATTATTATTTACTTTTTAAAAATAATTTCAATAAATCTTTAGTTTAATCTTGTCTACTTTCTTTATATTTCATTTAATTAACATTAAAATTTTTCTATTTATATAAATAGAAATAATAAATTTATTTTAAGAAGATCTTTCTAAAATATAAAAAAAAGATAAATAAATAAATTTGATTAAAGAGCGCGTAGCACCTCGTTGGTACGCAGCTCTTTACATATCTCAATATATTTCCGTTTCTTCAAATAAGTCTGCAGGTAAAAGAAATTCTTCTCTTATTAGTTACATATCTTCCTCATTTTTCTCTATATTATCTCTTGTTCTTCTATCTTCTATCTATCTACGCTTCATTAGATCTATATGCAAGCTTTATTTATTTTTTCTTACATATCTTACTAATTTTCATTTCTAATTCTTTTCTTCTTGATTAAACTTTTATACACTCACAAAAATTATCCTTTTCATGCTCTATAGTCTTTTCCTATTTCTTTTTTCATTCAATTTTCTTTTCTATATATCCTTTTTTCCTTTTTTCTAATATATCTTTGATATAATATTTTATTATCAAGTCACCATTAGCTCTTTTTTACTCTTCTTAGGTTCTAATGAATTTCTCGAATTTGGCCGTACCTCATATTATATCAAATAGTTCCATTCCTTATCTCTTTACTCCTATGCTCTAAGATTTCAGATACATTATTATCTTCCTTCTTTGAGCTCTGAACAGTTTTCTAGGATATGCCTTTAATTTTCTCTTACTTTGTTACAGAAAGGACATTAACTTGTCATAACTAGGTATTTTTCTTTTAGGCAATCCTAGCACCCATTACATCTCGTTCTTATTCTAAATAGGTAACATATTTCTTCTTTTCTATTTTTATTAAATCTCAAGTAGTTGGGTGGTCCTACTACATATTCATCAAATTATGTTTTTTTATATTATAATGTTGTTATCATTTACTCCATTCTTTCTCTATCTTCTACGTATACTCTATATTCTCATATTACACGATTAATGTTTTTCTTTCCTTTTTAATTGCTATTACCATAATCTATAAATATTTCTTTATCTTCAATTTTTAATACTAATTTTATTGTTGTGCAATATTATTCAAATATAAAATTCTCTTCTTTACTTAGGTCAAACAATAATCCGTCTACTGTTATTCCTTTGCTTCCTTTTATTTTGCCTCTTAATCTCAACGTTTTTTGTCATAGGTAATGTTTAAATTTCATAAATTTCAATTCGTGTTCTAACATCTCATTTTCACTTAAAAAGGGGCATCTATGATTGTTCGTAAAGATCTTCTCTATATTATTTCTAGTTGCTCCATCACTTATTTTCCTATAAATTATTCGCGATATGGAATCACTTCTGTCCAATAATTGAAAGCTGAGCTTACGAAGGATTTTATCATTATTCCTGCATTATATGGTGTTAATCCCTTATTCATTGTTATTTTTCCAAATATTCATTATATTAAGAATAATTTAGACAATTTTAGCTGACTTTCTTATTAAATTATATTTAACAATGTCTTTCTTTCTGACGCCTTGTTCTATTCAGAAGGTAAGATTAATTTTCCTTTTTGAAATGTAGTAAGAAACTTTTTAGCTATTTTATATACTTATTTTTCTATTTTTTACAAGTTTAATTATTTATTTATTTGCTTTATGTGAGCATTTTTCTGCTATTTTAATCAAAAACAAAGTCATAATTTAACTATCTGTTCACTTAATCCTTGCTAATCTTTGAATTTAGAACATGATTTTTGGTGCATTTAATATATTTAGAATCTCTTGCTTAGTTTGCTCAGATAATTCTTTTACATGATCATAATTAAATTTTTGTTTATTTTATCTAAATTATTAGCATTATTCTATCAATCTTTTTAATTTAATCAATCTTTTAAAAACTGAAACGTAATTATATCTACAGATAGATTATAAATATTATACTTTTCATCAATCAAATCTTCATTTAAGATTGATCAACCTTCCTAGTTCTTCAAAGCAATATATTATGCTTAATGCTAGCTAAATTAAAAATTGATTCATAAGTAATAACCTCTCATTGGTTAAATCAGACTAGTAAATTAATTCTTCAGTTATTTAGTTGAACATTTTTATTTTATACTTAATTTTTTAATTATAAAGCAAATATTTTTAAATCCTATAAATGTAAAATCTATTTAGAATAAGTAATTAAATTTTAATTCCTAACATTCATTTTCATTAACATTATAAGTATTTATTTCTAGTATGATTGCAACATTTTAATCTTTAAGCATCTTAATAACTTATTATAGTTTATCTAATTTGCTAATCGCTAAAATTCTAAGATAGAAAAGTTTCCCAACATATAATTTTTAATTATTATTTTACTATTTATTTTAGTAATCCACTTTTATATTATTCTTCATAAATTGCTTAACCATGTATTTTTTCATAATATTACCAATATTTTCTATAAATAAATTAGCGTGACATCATGTTAATAGTTTTGTCACGAATTAATTGCTAATATTAATACTGATGGTAGTGTTCTCATATTTCATATTGTCATTCTAGATGTTCAATGAGACTCGTCAGCTTCTCCAAACGGGGAATCTAATTATAAAAAATTATTCTTAATGCAAATGTTCCAGTCTTGTTAAATAAGACTCAAATAAGGACTAGTAATTAAGGATATTAAATGGCCAGTCAGTTAAATGTTCAACTGCTAGTTAAAATCCTCAAATAAATTAAACTTGTCTTTTCTGAGCTTGTCCGCTCTTTTCAATTGTGTATCTAGTGCGAGATTACTCACAATGCAATATTCGTTGCAGCAGATTACCTACTAGCTCACCCGACCGCAGCCAACTCTTACATGATTTATATATAATAAATATATAAATTCTTTTATTTTAGTTATCTATATCTTATTCAAATTCTCGATTCTTGCATCATCTATAAAGTACAAACTGATAATTTTTTTAGCATATAACTGAATCTAAAGAGACTACTCATTTAAAATTATTATAAAATGAGATATTTCAACTACTTTGGAAAGACAAATTTACATATGCTTAGAATTAAAATTTTTACTTTAAAAGTATAAAATGAGACACATTAAGGTACTTAGTTAATAATGATGACTCTAAAGAAAAGGGAAATTTACTATCATAATTGATTGTATTTTAACATTATATTAGGTTTGAATAAGAAAAAAACCATAACCTTTAGATCCATATATAATAAAGGTTGTAGTAACTGTAATAAATTAATAAAAAATTTAGAGGAAAATTTAATTGATTTTAGAGTATAAAAAAATGAAAAGTTTATTAGTATAAGAAAATTAAATTTTTGGAAAAATCGAAAGCATTTAAAAGCAGAGTAGAAATTTTTCTCTATATATGAAAAATAAAAGCTATTAAAATAAATATTCATAAAATAAGGTTATATTAATTAAAATTTAAACAAATATTTCCTTTCATAATAAGCGAAATTTAGAAATGATTTTAGATTTTATTAAGAATATTTATAAAAGTTTATTTATCTAATAATTGAATTTAAAATTGATAAATCTAAAATTAATAATTAAAATAAAACCAAACATAACATAATCTTATAAATCTTACTAAAATAAAAATAGAAAGTTATAGAAGCAAAAAAGAGAGTTAAGAAAAAAGAATGTAAAAAAGTAGTAATGCAAATCAAGTTAAAGGATTTAAAAACTTAAATTTGTGAAATATTATTTATTTAAACATTTGATAGCTATTTTTCCAAATTTTTTATAAAAAAACTTTGATTAAAGAGCGTGTAGCACTGTAAAAAAGTTAATTTAATTCAAATTCTTCATCCAAGATACCTTGTGGTAATAAGTAATCCTCCATTATTTCATCAATCTCTTGTTATTATTCTTCTTCCATCTACTACAAGATATCACTATTAGCTAATCTTCTCTTCACTATTCCCTCACTATAAGCCTTTTGAATTTTTTCTTATTACTGTTGCATTATTATTTTTATATCTTTTTCTTTGTATTAATTTTTTATATAGTAAAATGAATTGTCCTATAATAAAAATAGTCATTTAGATTTTATAGTCAGATTTCGCTTTAAAGAAAATAAATCCAAGTGATAATTTGTCTTTAAAAGTGTCGAAGGAAAAAATTAATGGAAAAAATTTATTTATAAATAACTAAAATGTAATTAGATAAATTTATAAATAAAACTAAGAATAAAGTATGATAGTTTCTTTATAAATAATTTAGAAAAATACTATTAATTTATATAATTTACTAGAATTACAAAAATTATAATTAAAATTTTTGGACATAAGATATTTATATTAGAGAGATCATAGCACTTCGATAGTATGCATATCTTTTACTGTTCAAAATTGATAAAAAATAAATACTACTTGAGATTTTCAGGTCAATTGAAGGTTGCATCGTGGGGTAAAATCAAAGAAGAGGGACAAAAGTCTATTATGGGTTCAATATTTCCCCAATTTCTGATGAAGAATACCTTGAAAGAAAAAACATCTTGAGTCAAGTTATTGAAAGTAGTAGTGTCATTAGACACTATTGGTTGGACAGGGAGTAATAAGTAAAATTACAAGCAGTCCCTTTTCTGCACATAATAATAATTTAATAATTTTTATTTAAATAAATAGTGTACTTGAAATATATTAAATTTAAATAACTATTAAAATTCAATAAATATAACTGAAATAAATATAAGATAATAATTATTAAAGTCTCTATGATAAACTTTACTAAACTTGAAAATTTTTGATTTTATGTATAAAAAATTTCAAATTTAAGAACTCATAAATATTATAAGAAATAAATTGTAAATAAAAATAATTATTTTCTAGATTAATTATTTAGCAATTAAGTAAAGCATAAAAAATAATTAGAATAATATAGATCAAAAAATGTAAAATAATATATATTTTATAAGCAATTTCAATATTTTTTATTAAACATTATTAATTTTAAGAAAAAATTAAATTAAAACTACTAAAAAATTTGAATTTTATGACTATGAATAAAAATTAATAACTATCCAAATAATTTTAAAATAATATTTTAACGAAATTAAAGTTTTAATAAACTCTATGAAGGTTTTAAAATCTGAAAACTCAATAGTACGATAGTGAATCAGCTCTAAACCCATGCTTGTAGCAAATTTAAGATAGATTTTTAGACAGAATAGATCCTAATAGAAATTTAAAATAATAGAAACTGTAAATAAGAAATATTCTAAATATCAATTGGAAAAAAAACAGCCTATAAAAAATATACTTCCTACCGATTAATGATAATATGCTGATATTGCAAACTGGCCCAAAAATGAAGTATTTAGTTACTACCAATTAAGGTAAAAAGAAAAGATAGTAATAGAAAATTAATGGAAACATTTATACATAAAAAATGCAATATAAAAATTAACTTTACAGAAAAAGCACTCCAAGAAAATAAATAATTTCCCTATAACTAATAAGCATTTTATGAATTTAATAGAAAATTATTGGAATTTAACTATAAGAATAAATAAGGAAAAAACAATTTTAAACTCTTCAAGACTCATAGCATTGAAGATCCAAACAAGTTCGAAGGGATTATATTTTTTAAACAACTAACTCTTTAATCATGGTGATCCTATTAATGTAATTACTATGTTAATTAATAATAGGAGATATTATACATAAAGAAAAATACATAAATATCTGAAAATTTAAAAAATGTTTACTTTTTTAAAGTCTGCAAAATAAGTTTTTAAATCTTTTTAATGCACTAATTATAATTAATTAATATTTTTTAATATTATTTTTTTCTAGTTTGATAAAAGTATTTGTACATATTTTCTAAAATAGTTCTTATTTTTATTAGTTTATTAATTATTTGCTTTTAACTATAAAATTCTGCTATTCTTTTAGCTTATAAAAATATAGTCTATTTTTTTATATTTTAAGCATTCTAATTATTATTATTGCTTCTACAAGAAAAATGACACCTAAAAGTAGCCCTCTTTTGGCTCATTCGTCAAAAAACGAGAATAATCTGATCTGACTGAAAAAGAGCCTCATTAAGCTTAAGAAATATAATATAAGAAAGCATATGAATAATCAGTGCAAAAGCAAATAATTAATATATAATAAGAATTAAAATAGCAAAGATAAAGCACAGAAAAACTAGAAAATATGTAGAAAATCTGATTGAATAACTTGATCTATAATTTCCATCCATAGAAGAAACTCTTAATAAGATTTAATTGTGAATAGTAAACTTTTTAAGATAAAAATATGGAAAAAGCTGTTTGCCTCTCGAAGAATTTACTTAAAAACGCAAGGAGAAAAGTAGTGAGAAAGCTTCGGTCATAAGAAAAATATAAGATCTATTTAGTTCTTCTTACGAAGGGAAAATTATGGTTGGAATTTTGCAGATAAATGAGAACATCCAAGTATCTAATTCAAAGTTCTAAATTTAACTCGACTAAATGAAAAAATTATCTCCAACTATGAAGAAATTATTTTCAATTAAAGGGAAAGAATAAGAGAATTGATGAAAAATAAAATATTGAACTAATGATAATATTTGGCCAGCCTATCTAAAATTAACTGATTTCAGAAGAGTAGCTGTAAAAATAATCACAATAGAATTATAAACAAGACACAAACATGGTCATAGAAGGTATTTAGCAAAATTAAATGTGGAAGAAAGACCATTAGAAGGGAATATTGGTTCCGATTTATAAAAGAGAATTGAATTATTTGAGAAAAAAGTTTTTCAAAAAATATTTAGAAAAAACAAACAAAATTTGCTCAACTGTAATAATAGCAGTCATTTACTAAAATAATGCTACTCTTGAAAAAAATTTAAACTAAAAGAAGACGATATAACATTAAGAATACAGAGCAAATTATGAATAAAAGATGTGAAGTATGTAAACAGAAATTATTTACAATAAATTTTGGTAATTCACCATAGTAACCTTTTACATTAAAAAAGATGTAATTATATTCTGACACTTAAAAAAAAATTGGACGTAGGTACCTGGCTGAAGACTCAAAAGATGCAAACTTAAAATGATTATTTTATAATAATAATATCATAATCATAAATAGTAATTAAAATGGAAGAGATTGACAAATAGTTCTATGGAGCTCCTCAAAAATTCTATTTCATTTTTCTAAATTTTATAGTAAATAATAGAACTGTAAGAAAAGTAAGAATAATAATAACTAGTAAATTAAATAGCATTAGATTAGTAATCAATTATTTCAATAGAAAACATATCTGAATATCAATAATAAGAAACAAATAAGATAAATTACTATCGTAGAAAAATCCGTTACTATATATGTTAGAAAAAAACTGCTAAAAAAATATGAAAGAAAACAGAAATCGAAAGAATTAATATTAAGTCCTATGATATCCTTTAGTTTAGGATACTGCTGGAACAAATAGAAGTTAACTGTGAAAATTTCTCTAAGACTATAAACTTAATTTTATCATTTTATTGAAACCATTATAATTATATAATTAAAAAATTTACTTTATAAATTAAAATATTTCTGCTTATTTAAAAAAATTTAATTTCACTTTCATATCGTTTAAGTAAAAAATTTTGATGTAAATTAAATTTTCAACTATAAATTATATATTTAGATTTGTATATTAATATTTTATCTAAAAAATGGAGGTCAGCTTCAAATTAACTATGAACTCTGGTAGTTCGCATTCAAACAAGTGGAGATGCGCATTTTATACTGAAAACCAACACTGTTTGGAAACTTTCAGCTTTGAGGGCGAAATCATTCCATTCTGATCTAATTCTTTCTATCCTTTCTTAAGGAAAGCTAAATATTGTTCAGATGGTATCGTAGAGAGAAGCAGAAAATTAAAACCCTTATAAGAGTTCGATAAAGCCGAAAGGCGAACCTATCTTAATTTAATTAAATTTTTTTCTAAGTTTCATAATTAATTTTATTAATAGACTATTGAAAAAATATTTCTGCATCCTTATTTGTTAATTTATATTATTTTATATTTTAAAATACTTTATTTTTATAAAAAATATTAGCATTATTTTTATTTATTATAATATATCTTTTTCTTATAATTAGTTCTAATATTATGCTTATTTTCTATCTTTATTTTGTATACTTAATGAAATTTTTTATTTGGTAGATGTTATTTATAAATATAAAATAATATTTAGATTGTTATTTAGTAATTTTATAGATGATATTAAAATATTAATTTTATAATAATTTACTGTTATTTTCACTTCATTGTAATCATATCATGTGAATAATGAAATAGCATAAATTACATTTTTCTTTTATAATAGTATTGTGCGAACTTTCTGATCTTAAATCTGTTTTATTATCATAATTAATCTTTACTTCTAATTAAGTGGCTTATATTTATTGACTAATCTTTAATTGTATATTAAAAATATTATCTTCGCATTTTACAACTTAAAGCAAAAATGAATATTTAAATTTATTATTTAGACTTTTTAACTTTAAATATACAAATTGCAACTGATAAAGCATTAATAAATATTTGTATTATAATTATAAATGAAGTAGTTTACATTTTCATTATACTTTTACATTTTTAATTTAAATATATTAAGAAATTTCCTTTCTCTATGTTACTTAAATTCAAAAACTAATTTTTTGTTTCTAAAATTTTTATAATTTTAACCTTAAAGTAATTTTAAGATATTTTATCCAGAGATATTAATAAGTAATTAAGATATTAAATACCTCTTTGTTATTTTTTTCTTTAATACCGTATTTTAACTTATAAATATTACCTTTTAGCTTTCTTTTTCCTTTATTTAACTAATCTATTCTTAAATTATTACTTTGCTGAAAATTTCAATTTTTATCAAAACTAATAAGTGTTTTTATTTTATTTGCAAGCAATTACAAAATTATTATTTTCCTAGCATATTAGATAAAGTTAAAGAAATAAAGGTTTATTAGAGATTATACAAGGAAATCATTTATGATTAGGAAGAATTATTTTAATTAGGTTTATAAACAGAAAAAAGGAACCTAGATGTTCCTAAAAATTTATAGTTTTATATAATTATCTTAAGTTTGAGCTTATTATTTGAAAAAATGCTGCTACAAAGTCATACTAATACGGATAGTCCATATAATAGGATAGTAAGTTACATTTACTGTCTAATAAGAAGATATTGTTTATTCTTAAAAATATAATGAGAATTGATAAATTTTTTATAGATTCATAAGATGAAAAATTAAAAAAAGCCATAAAAATAATAAAAGAAGATATATTACAGAAAATTAATAAATTATAATTTGTTAAATTAAAAAATAATTAAGGAAATTTATGAGCGTATAAACTTAGTAAAAAGAGTATATAATTGGATTCTATTGCTATCAAGAATAAAATTATAATTTGCCTTATAACCTAGCTCATTACTAGTCACCTTGTATCTCTACCTTATCCAGACTTCATTTTTCAAGGATTTCTCGAACAACTCAGAAATTCTTTGCTTCTTCTTATAGATTTTGATACTCGAAGCTGGACAATGGAGGTAATTTCATTTTAGATATTGTCTTTTAATTTCTTCTCTATTCTTTCTCTCTATCAATATTTTTCCAAAGAATCTCCAATTTTGTTGCAAATTCTACATCTCATAATCTTTTTCGGTTTTTAATTTACTTGGGTCTTGATTATTGACTGCTCATTGATAGAACATCGCTAAGAATTATCTTATTTATTATGTTTTTCTATTCAATTCTTTATATTTTTTCTTCTAATTTTATAAGAAATCATTTAATTTTCTTATTTAGCAAATGCCTTATTTTATGTTCTTCAAGTATCATTAAGTCTGCATAAAATCTGTCTAGTTATAGTAGTACTCTCTAAAAGATATCTTCCATTTTATATTTATTATTTGATTCAATTAAACCAAACTTTTAGCAATTTTTGTTAAAAACTAATTTAGATAAAGTAAAGCCAATAAATTTCTTGAAAATATAATTTTGAAGTTTAAATTACTTTAAATAAACATATAAAAGATGAATTTCAAATTAATTTCTGATTAGTAAATTTGATTTTTAGCAAATATGATTAAAATTCTAAAAGGAAATAATAAATTATATCAATTTAATTATCATAGAGGTATTTTAAATTTTTTATGTAAAAAGGTTTTAAATTTACTTTTAAAGCAAATGAAAGTAACTTAAGTTAAAAAATTCAAATTCTTAAAAATAACTTAATTAGTGTATAAGTATATTTGCTTATATATAATATTTTAAATTTAAATAGGATCTAAATCATTCATATGTTATAAGTGGATGAATTATAATATAAATATTTAGAATGAAAAAATAATCAGTTTTTTGATTTATTTGATAAGAAATTTTAAAAAAATTTAGAGGAATTTAGTGATTCTAAACTAAGAAATATTATATTATTGATAAAATTAAATGTAAGAAAAATAGATTCCTATTAGAAATTTCGAATAGAAAAATTTGATTGAAATTAATAAATTAAATTAAATTTTTACTTTTATTGATATTTACAGTTTTCATTCATTTAAAATCATTATTAATATTTCTTTTTCTGTATTTTTAAAGTCTTTGAAATATTTTTCTAATTCCCTACTCTCTAAATTTTTCAATATGTTTCTTTTGATTATAAACTGTCTTAAAATTCCTTATCTGTTATACCATTTTTTAAATCCAATCTAAGCTTTTCTTTAATATTTTTATTATTACTATTTTACCATGTTATTTTGCTTATAAGTATTTTATTATATTCTAGTGTCTTTTTAAATTTATTTATATTTCTATATTTTAATTTTAATGTTCTATTATTTTCGTTATATAGTTTTTATGTTTAAATTAAAAGTTTTTTTTTATTTTGAGTAAAATTTGTTAGCTATATGTGTGCTTCTAATTATTTACATAATCATTAAGTTTCTCTTTATCATATTTTTCTATTATTTAGTTCTCTAAAAATAAAAAGTAAGTTGTTAATTTAAATATGGTTTTCCATTTTTTATCTTTTGCTTATTTAAACCATATATGCTATTTTAGAAAATAACTTTTAATTTTGATATTACCTTTAAACTATTTCTACCGTTTTTTATCTTATTTTATATTTAGATATTACTTTATTTTCTTTTAATTTTTTAGAAGAATTTAATTTTTAGCTATTTAATGAAATTTGATATTTGGATTAATTTTATTCTTTTATTTGTTCTAATTTTTATATCTTGCTTCATAAAATTTTAATATATTTAATACCTTTTATTTATAAAGATAGTTTTATTTCTAACTAAGTTCTACTAACTATATAAATTATTAATATTATTCATTATTACTAAAGTAAATTTAACTTTATGTTCGAATATTTGCTTATAAAAATTAAAGTACCTTAAGGCAGTCATTTATTCAAATTGCAATCAATTGAAGTTTATATTTTTAGTTCTTAACGTTATGTTTTTTCTGTCAAAGGTGTTTAAAATCCAGGAAATTTTGAGAATCCAATTACTTTTATGAATTATTAATTTCAAAATCTTTAAAAGTAATGTGATGAAGTTAAACTTGGAATTTTTAAAATATTTTTAGTGAATAGCTTATATAATAGTAATGGAAAATTTATATCTATGTAACGAAATACTTTTGAATGATTATTAACATTATTACTTATAGCTTTTATAAGATGCTATAAAAATTTAAAGCTGTCTTCAGATTAAAAATATTGTACTTAATATCTTAAATAATTAGTATGTAATAAACATACTCTTAGAAATAAAAAGATGATTATTTAGTTAATTAAACTTATTTTAGATAAAAAATATTGAAATGTTTTGCTAAAGCCTTTGTAGTCAGCAATCTGACCTATTCTTTCAGTTTTTCTAAAATAGTTTGTCAAAATTCCTTCTAGACTTAATTAGGCAATGTAGCCCTTCATTAATGCACCTTTCTTTAACTTTCTGAATAGTTTATATCTTGTATATAACAATCATAATTATTCTTTCTCCAAGGATTAAAATTCGAATTATAGATTTTTTATATATATTTTCCCGCTTTACTTTTTAAATATTTTTAAAAATATCTTATTTATTTTTTCTTTAAATTTCGCCTAGTTATTAACTGTATTTTAGTAGTGCTATTCATTACACACTTAACATTTTATTCTTCTTTTAGATTATTAATCCTGTAAAACTTATTTAACTAAATTTACTAGCTATTTTAAATTAATTTTTACTGTTTATTTTAATTTGAGGCTTCATTTTCTTTTTCCTTAGGATCTGATTAATTCTGTTAAAAAGAAAATGATATTACTTAATTTATTATTAAATTTAAGAAATTCTTTATTCAGTTTGTTTTCTATATCTTTGTTGATTAATATTGTTTCTCAAACAAAGATGTTATTATTTTTCTAATTATTCTACTTTCTCAGTAGTGTAACTACTTTGATCTTAAAATTCTTTAGGGAGTTGGATAATAATTCTATTTAAGTTTATGTTGGGAGGTTTTTAAATTCTGGATTTCCAAGTGGTTAATGTTCGTTAAATCAATCTTTTACCTCACTTTCATTCAATGTAAATATGATTTTTTGTAATTTTTAGAAGATTTTCCTGTTTTAGATTATTTTCAAAATTTTTTTATTTTAAGTAGCAATTTTATATTCTTTTATAATAATCAAAATTAAAATTAGGTTCGAAAAGACAAAGAACAAATTTTTGAGGTGCACAAAAATTAAAAAAGCCAACCTGATCAGAAGTAAGAAACTAATTTTTTTAGTTATATTTATAATTTTATGGGAAACTAAAAACTAAGAGATGAAGAAAACGGAATTATAAGATTAGTGAAGTTAAATCATTATAATAAAAAACTAGTTTTTAAATAAATTTTTTAATATTTTGCAAAATTTCTCTCTAAAAATAGCTTTAAAATTATATTTATAATTCTAATAATAAAAACTGATAAATAAGCAATTATTTTAATTATGTGAAGAAAGCTTTAATATTAAATAAAGAATCCAAAATTATATACTTTAAGAAAATAACACAATGCTTTATATATTAAAATAAAGATTAGAAATAAATTTTTCTTCTTGCAGAAAATTAAATTGGGATAAGGTGAATTATGAAGAAAATTATAATACAAATATAAGAATTTTATGTAAAAAACTATAAATTAATAAATAACATAAATATTAATGCTTATTTTAATTAAATTTATTAATATAGTAATAATTAAAATAACAGTGGCAATCATTAAATGTAGCAATTCGATATAGTTGCGATTCAAAAAATTAAATATCTCATCCAATTAAAAAAGAGATTTAAAATTCAGTTTAAATTGTTAAATTTTACTTAAGAAATAATAATAAATTTAAATTAGATTAATCAAATCTAATATAAACTCTATATATTGCTATGAAATAAAAAATTGAAAAATTTAATAAAATATGTTAAAATTATTTAGCGCTAAGGATTTCCACAGACTAAAGGTAAAAATTTGTAATAAAAATGTTATTTTTTATAAATGAAATAACTATTTAATGTTAAGTCAAAAGATAAATTTCAGTAAAGTCTAAATCTGATTATCAAAATTATAAAAATGTAGAATAGAATATTATTTATTACTTTCATTCTAAGTTTTAATGTGGATTGAAAATTACAAGATAAATGAAGTTTAAGATTAATTCTTATTTTAGAAAGATAAAATAAAGGATAAATTTAATTAATGTAAAGAAACTATAAATTTTAATAAAAAGCAAACTTTAAATCACCAAGTTTTAATAATAAAGAAAAATATTAGTAAAAAAATATAAAATTAAACTCTAAATTTGATAAATCACAAAAAAATAAAATTAAAAAATAATAAAAAGTTGATTGAAAGAAATAAATAAAATTAAAAATGCAAGAATATAATAATAAAAATTAAGAAAAAAACTGACATAAATGTCGAAATATTATAGTAAGAAATATGAACAATTTAAAATTAAATGTTATGTAAATTATATAATCACCAAAAAATTGTTAAAAAAATCGGTATTTCTCAGACTAAGTTAAGAATATCGAAAAAAAGAAAAAAATCTTAATTAAATTAAATATATTTACATATTATTCTAAAAAATATTGATGAAAATGAGTAAACAAATAAAATTAAAAATAAATTAAAAAATTAAAAAATTAAAAATTTAATTTTAACAGACTAAAATTAAATATAGAGACAAAACATTAAAATAGTTTACTAAATATATTTATAATAATTAATAATTTTAAAAATAAAGATTTTTTTGAAGTGTTGAAAGCTTTAGAAAGATTTAGATATAAATTGTAATTATAACTTTTATATAAAAACTATTTGCATAAAAAAATTTCTAACTTACTTATATTTTTTAATTTTCTAAAAAAATTGTTATAAAAATTAAATTTATTATCATAAAAAACTTATTTCTAGCATTATTGAATTTTTATAGTTTAATCAAAAATTAAAAAAAAAGTTTTACTTTGCTATATAAAAATGTATATTCATAAAAATAATTAAAACTTTATTTAATTTTTTAAGTAATTTAAAAGATGAAAATTCCCTACTCAAGCAAATATTCTTTTTTGACATTGCTTTATAAAAAGCAATAGATAAATTTGCCTAAAATTCAGTATAATTAAAAAAAGGTAATTATTCAAAAAAATTTAAATATAAAAGCAAAATAAAGGTTAATTACAAAAAAATTAAAAGCTTTTTAAGCTAAATGAGATATTCCAACTTATATAACTTATAATAAGCTCTTGAACTAGGAAGTAAATAAAGTAAAATTTTAATAAACTTCTCATCTTCAAAAATTATTTAGAAATAATAAAAATATTTAAAAAACTTATCAAATACAAATATAAAAATCATATTTTAATTTATCTCGAAAAAGGAATTAAAACAATCATTTAAATATAAACAATATTATTATCGTTATGATTTATTTCTTTTAAATTACTTGAAATGTAATAAACTGAAAAAATTTTTAATTAAAAAAATTTTAATAATAAAGGTAAAAATTTTTGAACTAGAAAGGGACAAATGATTATCTTGGTATTTAAAAAGATATTAATCAATTGAAAAAATTAAAGAATGATAAATTACTAAAATTACATTATTAAAATTATTATAAAATAATTAATTATTGAAGTTTATTTCATTATAATACTTTTAACTTAATTTTAAAAACTATTAAGGAATTTTTAAATTTTATCTTTTTTATAAATTTTTCCTTTTTTTGTCTAATTTTAATTTGCCTTTTTCAAATTTTTTAAATTTTATAAAAATTAATTTCTTTTAATCAAAGTAAAATCTTATTTTTTTATCTTTTTGAATATTTGTTCAAAAACTCTTTCATAAAATTTTTAATTCGTTTTTGATTATAGTTAACTTTTAAAAATTTTTAATTTTCCTTAGACGTTAATTTTACAGCAAAATTATTTGAATTTTAATCTAAATGATTGATTGATATTTTTATTTTATTTACTATTGACAATAAAAAGATTGGTATTTTGTTGAATAATTCTCTGATAGCTTATTCTTGCTTAATAATTTATTTTTCTTTTTAATTTATAAGAATATTCAAAAATAACTTTTATTCTAAATATCTTTCTTAATTTTTTTATTTATTAAATATTTAAAATTAAGTAAATTATTAAATATTACATCCTTATAATACTTTTGTTTAAGATGCACAAACTACTGAAGTTATATAATTTTGATTTTTAAGGAAAATATTTATCTAAAATTTAATTAGCCATTTATAATGATTTAATTGATTATAATCCTTTTATTTAAATTATTTTTTTCTCTTTTTGATCCAAAATCAAAAGATTCATATTTACTGCATTTCCTTTTATTTTTTACGTAAAACTCTTCACTTATCTGGATTTTAGTATGTATGACAAAGCTCTTCAAGAAATAAGAAAAAGCTAAACCCCTTTAAAATTATGACCTTTGAATTAGGACATTACATACTAATTTGTAAATTAATCCTTATTTTATATCTTTATTTGATATGGAACTATATCTTCAATTTTTAAATGCTTTAATAATAATAATAATAAACTTAAAGTTAAAAAGTCTTGCAATGCCTGGAATCTCAACCAGTTTCTTGCTGTCATTTTTTTAACGTGGATGGATACCACGACCAAGTTTTTTACGTTGGAGGTAACCACTAAAAATCTTCCGAGTTTCCAGCAAATATTTTTCTTTTATAGACTCCGGCTTCAGTAATTCATAGCCTATTAAGAGTCTTTCACGTTCTTAGTTGTTCTTTTAATTATATTTGTTTTCAGCCACCACAATTTTTCAATAAATGTCATCTTGACTTGCAATATCAACATTGTTTGGTTTATCTTTTCAAAGGTTTTTTCTAAAATACTTTTTTTCAAGCTGATTTATTCGTTTTATTAAATCTTATTCAATATTTTCATTTTTCTATTTTTCTGCAACATCTTTTTAAATTAATTCCTTTTCAATGATCATGTCTTGATTTTGTTTAAGGTTCGTTTGAGACTATTAGTATAATTATTATTCCGTTACTAAATTATTCTGGATTAACTGACGTCTAATTATTAACAATTCATTATTTTATCATCTATGAAGTTCATTAATTCTCTGATTTTTTCTCCTTGGTTGTAAATTATTTCTTGATACTCAGAAATTTTATTTTTCATTTAATCGAGCTATAAAAAAAGTTCTGAATTCTCTCCAATCTTACCTGGATTCTTCTGAGCTGTTCCTATCATAATTTTACCTTCTGATGAGGAACTCGATTTCTCTCTTAGTTTTTGTTATTTAAGTAATTGTTTCGCCGCTTTCCTTTTTGCGTTTCTAGTTAAGTTTTTGGAAAGGCGAATAGATTGTTCCATTTTTTTTTAATATTCTTTTTTTTTAAATGCTTTATTGTATTAGAAATGGATTTAATTATACACATGATGCTTTAGCAATTATTTTCTTATAAAAAGTTAAAAGTTAAAAAGCTTTGTTAAAGCCTTAGTAGTCAGCCATCTGACCTATTCTATCAGCTTGTCTCCATTAGTTTGTCTTGAATTTCTACTAGGTTTAGTTAGGCGGTGTAGCTCTTCATTAGCGCACCATCTTTTAATATTCTGAATAGTCTTCATCTTGCATGTAGCGTTCCTAATTATTTCTCCAAGGATTAAGATTTGAATTAAAGAATTTTTTTCTATAAATTTTTCCGCTTTATGTTGGATATATCCTAAATAGTTTTCTTTTAATATCTTATTTATTCTTTCTTTAAATTTCGCTTAGTTAGTAGCAGTATTTTCATTGGTGTTATTTATTGCGCACGTAGCATTTTATTATTCTTTTAACCTATTATTCCTGTAACACTTATTTAATTTAAATTTACAAATTATTTTAAATAAACGTTTACTGTTTATTTTAATTTGAGGCTTCATTTTCTATTTCCATAGGATCTGATTAATTCTGTTAAATCGAAAATGGTGTAACCTGAATTTATTATTAAATTTAAAGAATTCTTTATTCTAGTTTTTTTTCTATTTCTTATGATTATTAATATTGTTTCTCAAGTAAAGACGTTATTAGTTTTTCTAATTTTTCTACTTTATCAGTGAGGTATCTATTTTTAAACATAAACTCTTTTAATGACTTAGATAATATTTCTATTTGAGTTTGTGTCGGAAGTTTTTTTAATTCTGGATTTCCAAGTGGTTAATGTTCGCCATATCAATCTTTACCTCACTTTCACTCATTGTAACTTTTTCGCTTTTTTATTTTTTAGAGAATTTTCCTGTTTAAATGTTTTGTTCAAAGTTCTGTTATTTCTTAGAAGCCGATTTATATATATATATCATAATAAAAATGTCTCATGATATTCAGTTGTCTAGAATAGTAAATCTGTATTGATATCAGCTGTTTTTTTTTTCAGGTTCCACACACTAATCTGAAAAAACTTAATTATTATTAAAAATTCTATTATTTTTAAGTATTATTTAACCACTACTAACCAATTCCTGGCCTAAGAATTCGATTGCTTAGAAAGCAGTAGAGATTGAGCTTAGATATTTTTTGCAAAATTCAAAATTAAATTGTTTCATTTAAACTGCTTTTAATTTCTATTAATTTTTAACTAAGCACAAAGGACTCTATAGATTCAATTAATTTTCAGAAAATGCAAAGTATTTTCAGACAATTATCTCCAGTTTTAAGTATCAATTCAATTTAGAATAAGCCAAGTTCTACACTGTAAATTAAAGATTTTTAGAAATTTCATTCAATTCTCAATTAGATCTCATTCAGATCTCATTCAATTTTTTTAGGAAAAAGGTATTTTACGTTTTAAGATTAAAGAATGACATAAAAAAATTTACTATGCTAGGCTTCATCCATTTTGAAAGACTATGTAATTTTTTAAATCAATACATTGAAAATGGTTGTTAAAAATGGATAAAAAATATAAAAAAATACGTAGAAATAGACAAAAGAAACTAGCTAGAAGTTATTTAATTACATTAGAAAAAATTGAAATTAATAATTTTAAACATAGCTATAAAAGATAAATTCTATAGATTTAAGTATAAGTTAATTGTAAAATAAGAAAAAATAAGTGAACTATTTAAAAATAATCCTACCTTTTCTCATTTTACAATACTTTCTTTATATAATTACTTGTTGTATTTGGTCTCTATTTATAGTAAAAATGGTTATATTTGAAAAATTTAAATAATATAATTAATTTTGAAATATTTTAACTCTTATAAATAATTTTTATTTATTTCTACAAAATGATTGAATCATATTATTTAAATATAAATATAAATATAAATATACTTATTTATTAGTTAAATTTCTTTTTTTAACTAACAAAAAGAATTTTTGTTTTTAAATATTTAAAAAATTATTCTATTCATTAAATATTTGCAAACATAGTTAAAAGTTGAAAAGTAAATTTCAAAGAGGTTAAAGATTAAAGAGAGTAAGTTAAAGGTTTGAATTTTAGTTTGAATTATTAATTTTTATAATTTTTTAAAATATTATTTAAAAGCAAAAAAAATTAAAATTAAGAAGCTGATTTTAATATAAAGAGATTTAAACAAAAAAACATTATTTTATACTAAAAAAAATTAAAACAATAGTTTTTTATGTGTAAAAGGATTATGAATATCATTATTAAAGAAACGAAAAAACATCCAGAGTGGAAAACTCTAAAAAATAGGAAAATTGAATAATATTTGATAATAAAACTTTAAAAATATTAAAATATTATAAATAAGCAAAATAATATAATATAAATTAATAAAAAATCAAATTAATTGAAATAAAAATCAGAAAAGGAAACAAATTATAAAACTTATTATATAAATTTCAAAAATATAAATTGAAAAATCGAATCATAATTTTTTATATTCAAAACTAAATTTTATTTATTTATCTGAATTAATAATTATAATAGACATAAATTAGTTAAAAATTGGATATTTAAATAAAAATTAAAAATAAAATTATATTTTAATACAAAATTTTCTTTCTCTAATTTATTTTACTTAGAATTTTAGCAATTGAGCTAATATTAAGAAAATATAAAGGTTATCATTTTTCTTTTTTTAATTCAATATAATGATAGTTTAATCTATTTTAAGTAAGAAAAATATAAATTATTAAATTTCTGTTATTTAAAATTTAATACTAAATTTTACTATTTTCTTTTTTTTAATAAAAATAATACACAATTTTGATTCAAATTTTAAAGTAAAGAAATGAGTAAAATCAGCGCAAACTATATTTAATTAATGCTTTTATTTATATTTTTTTCTTGCCATATGAAGTTTAATTATGATTTGATTAAAATTTTTTTTATCTGTTTTTTTCTAATAAAATATAATTTCGTTTATAAATTTGAATAAGAAATAAAAGAACTCACGCTAGTTTAAAATAATTTTTTCTTTCAAATTTAAATTTATTTAAAATTACATTTTTGTTGTATATTTAAAATGGAAAAATGATTTTAATAACACTTTTATAATTAATTTTCTAACAGATTTGTTTAATTATATTTTTCTTTACTTAAGCAAGCATCTAATTTTCTTTTTTGATTCTTATATATAATTACTTCGTTTTCAATCAAACAAAATGTTTTTTATAGAAATATTTATCGTTACTATAGATATTTTGACATCGTCACCCAGTTTTCATAAAAAAATAAAAATATGAAAAAAATATTTGATGCCTTAATTTAGTTATTTTTAGTTTAATTTAATTTAATTTTTCCAATTCCTAATAATATAGATTTTATTGATTATTTTATTTACTAATATATTTCGAAATTATTACATTTTATTTTTTCTTAAAATTGATTTAATTATTTAATTAAGACAATTTAATTTAAATAATTATTATATTTTATCTAAAATGTTTTAATAAGTGACAATTAAGTATTTTTCTTTGTAAATTAGCAGTGATCTTTACATAGAGTAAAAATATTTTAATCTAAAATCTTGCTAATTTTAAAAAAGATTATCATGTTCTCTAAAAAATCATTTTAGATAAGCTATAAAAATGTATTTATTTATGAATCGAAAAATGCTGCCGTAATATTAAAATATAAAGGCTAAAATTTGCTAAAAAGAGGAATTTTTGTAAGAATCAAATTATTTCAGTAACTTTTTAACACATAAAAGAATCGAAATTTGCATTTTTTTAAATAAATGGCTTGATTGCTTGAAAATTCAAAGATTTAAGAACTTACAAGAAAAAAGCATAAAATTCGGGAGTTGAGATAAATAAATTTTCTTGATTATTCAATATACAAAAATTTCGCAATGTTAATACTATAATGAAAAATATAATGAAAATAATATGAAAGTAGATGCTGAATTGGTCATATTATGTTAGAGGTTGTTATAATTTTAAAGCAATATTTCTTTAAGTATTTAAAATAAAAATAAAATAATTAAAGTTACAAAAATAACAAGTTTTGAAAAATGTAATTAAATATGAAATACAAAATATTATTGTAGTTTTTATAGTAATTAATCAAAGTACTTAAAGTTTAACATCAAACGGGATAATTTTTTTTATTTATTTCAGTATTTAAAAATTAAAATTTTATAAAAGTAGTTAAACTTATAATTTAGGCTTGAACATACTCAAACAAGACAAAAGATAAGTTACAAAGATAAAATTTATATAAAAAAAATAATTAAATGTTGAGAGTTTTTGATCCCTGGGCTTTCAACCAGGTACTTTCTGCCATTTTTATATGTGGTAGGTTATCAACAACTATCATTAGTTCTTTATAAAATTTTCTATTTATAAGTACCTTTTACCGTTATTTAGAATTTATTTAGACTTCTTCATGTTCTTCATTCTTCTCTTTTTCTTAGTTTGTTTTAAGACTCAAAACTGTCGTAAAATATTGTAAATTTAATTAAAGTAGTAGCATTTTTTTTGATTGATTTTTCAGACTTTTTTTTTTCTAAAACTTTATGTTAGTTTTTTTTCTCCAATTTCTTAATTTCTATTTCTATAACCATTTTTGCTATTAATAAATATTCATTTATGTTAGTTTTTTCTCTACTCACGTATTATTAATAATTCATTATTTTAATTTCTTATTATAAATTAAAATTGTTTCTTCAAAATTTTTTATTTTTCATTTTTCTAGTTTATTTTAGATTTTTTGGTCAATTTTATTTTAAGTTTTTCCAATCTCTACATTTCCGATAAAAACTTTACTTTTGATGAAAAATTGATTCCTTTTGATTCTAATGCATTTTTCTTTATTTTTTTCATCACTTTTTTCTTAAGTTTCAAAGTTCATTCTTCGAGAATCAGAAGTTTTTTTAAGGTAAACATAATTTATATTATTTATATAATAAATTAAGAAAAGTTCATAGAACTTTGACAAAGCAAGAGAATAATAAGTTGAAATTAAAGCAATTTTTAATATTCTTCATCATATTTCTTTTATAATAGGATATTTAAAATTTTTGCACGTTAATATAAGAAGAAATTGATACTACAAGAAAGATACAAATAAAATGATTAATCTAATCTACAATAGATAAAAAGATTACAGTTATCAAGTAGCTATTAAAAGAAACAATTATTGATCCTAAAATACTTGAAATATTCAGCTTATAAATAAATTACTATATAGTTTGTAAATTTATTAGTTGCTTTCTTTTTAAATCTTTTAGACTTTAACTTCATTAAAAGACATATCAAAATATATTATGTTTTCCAATAATAATTTTGTCTTCCTTTTTCCATAATTTTCGATGATCTTAATTTTACTTAGGTTATATTAACTCATTTTATAAATTAGAATATAACATTAATTCATATTTTTTCTAATCTTAATCAAAATAAAATTATGCAAAAGATAATAGCATAAAAAGAAAAAGGTTAGAAGATAAGATCTTGAAATATAAATTAAATTATGACAATATTCTTAGCATATTTGATTAACTAATGTATTTATTTGAATCTTAAATGTAATATTAGCATTTAATTACTTAATTTAATTTAAAACAATTATATAAAGATATAGTTTAGCTGATTTATATAGCATTAAAATTTACTAATTTTTATATTAATTGTAGTGAAAAATATTTCTATAACTAATTATTCTAAAATTCACTTTACTGAATTAAAAAATAAAAGTAATATATATAATATTAAGAAATGAAATATATTAGCAATCATATTCTTTATTTCCTAACTTTAAATATCTATAAATATTTCCATATTTACAAGCTAAAATAAAATATAATAGTGATTGAATAATTTTCTTATTAGTTAATATAAAAGTTATTTAATTTACTTCCTTATTTAATAATATTAATTTAAATATTAATTTAATACTAATATCAAATTTTTAACTGTTAGTTATATCTAAACAATTTTAATCATTAAAGATTTAAAACTAAAGCTAAGCTATAATTAATTCTTATTGATAGCTTTTTCATTTAAGGTGTTTGATATATTAATCATGCTTAAAAAGAATTTAAATATCCCTATAATAACTAATGCTCTATGCTGTTTAGACATTTAAATTTCTATAATTTATGAAAGTAAATATTTTAAATTATTTTTCTAGTTTCGCGATTCTTCTTAAACAAATTTGTGAGTTAATAATGTATAAATCTACTAAAGCGTTCAAAATTTGAAATAAGAGGTTTTGATATATATAAATAATAACTTTCTAGATTGATGCACATTTAATAACTATTTAAGTTGCTTTTAATAATAATAAGGTAAATATTTAGTGGAAATTTTAGTCCAAAAGGACATTAGAATTTTTACTAGCAAGGAAAACACAGTGAGAACAATTTTTGGTAATTCTAAAGAGATAAGTCAAACAGTTTTCCTTATAGAATATCTTGAATAAAGGATTTTGAATAATGAAGCAAATCTTTTAAGTTAAAGAAGAAAAAAGAAAAAAGTTAGAAAATAAGTTTTATATAAATAGAAATATATAAGCACAGCCTGGCAAAAATGCGAAAATCATAAAATCAATTAGAAATTAAACTTAAACTAAAGATTTTAAGTAGAATTGGAACATTAAAAGTATTAAATTTTTTACCAATAAAAGTTTTGTAGAAAAGCATACCCAGAAACTTATCTAAGAAGTTTCGTAATAAAAACAAATAAAGAAATTTGTTAATTTTAAATACTACAGATTTTAAGTCTGGGAATTCAAGAAAGATTAAAGTAAAAACGTTTAAAATTCGCATCCTTCGATAAAAATTGAAATTTTTGATATAAGGCTAAAGATTTCATAGATTCTATATGTTAAATCACCTGCTTATCATTTACTCGATTTCTCTTTTATTTTAATTTATAATAAAAGCAAAGTATTGCTTTCTAAATGGCACTTAAGAAATAATTTAACTAGCTTATCATATTGAAAAAAATCATTCTTTATTTTAAAAGACAGTTAAGTATAAATAACGAATTTATGCTTAAAGATTTAGCATAAATAAAATGTACACTAAGGTCTACTAATAATCTTACACTTAAGCGATAATTAAAATATAATGATTAATCTACTTTAACTGGATATAATAAAAGCAAGCTGTATTATTGAGTATGATTATAGAAGCTTATTAATAGGTATGAATTAAATAAACTTTAAATAAGTATAACTTTATACCTCTATAATAATAAGCATTTTATAAATAAATTATATAATTTATTCCATCGCTAAGTTAAAATAAAAGCTTAAACTTATTTTCTTATTTCTATAACATTTGGCTTTAAGTAAGCATCTGTAATCTTTAAATTAAGAAATAGCTTATTGGATCTAAATATTATATAATTAATTTGTTGTTTTGAGCTCTGAAAGAGATAGAAAATAATTTTAGGAATTTGATTAATGAAATAAATTCTAAAAGAAGCTAAATTTAAAGATCTTGAGGATGAAGATATATTAAATTTAAAATAAAAGAAATTCACAAATATTATAAAATTTTGTGAGCAATAGCTAAAGGAATAATAAGCATCTTTTTAAGATGTATACACCTCTACGTTTCATAAGTTATTATAGTTGATAATAAGATTTTATATGTAGTTTTTACTTTAAGAATTAAGAATAAGCTTAATCTAATTTTGGAAGTTTAATTAATAGATAAATTATAATGAAATGAACAAATTTGTTAAGCAAGTTTACTTGATGAAAAATTCAATAATAATATGATATTTGAATTTTATTTTAATTATTAAAATATAGAAGTAGAAATATAATAAGCTATTCAAAAATTAAATTAATAATTATTTAAGCAAACTAAAAAATCTTTAGGTAATAAATAAGCAAAGTTAGAAAACCTTAGTTGTATTGAGATTTAATCTAAGGATTTTATAAGAATTAAACTTCTTAAAAGAAGAACAATAATAACTTACTTTCGGATAAATTTTAATGGATGAGTATAAATTTCTGTAAGAATTTAAGAATTAATAAATATTAAAAAATAGTATATTATGCAAAACATTTGAAAATCAATTTTTATTTAAATGAAAAATGTATATTTTCTTATTAGAAAATATTTTTGTTATTTTGTCCTTATAATCAAGAAATAAAGAACTTTTAAAAAGTAAATACCTAATATTGAGAAAATATCTTTAAAATTTTTGGAAAGATATTAAATTAAGTGTTTATTAAACATTTTGATCATAATAAAAATATATAAATAATGCTTATATAGGCTAACAATTTAATAAATCCTAAATTCCCACTCTTCTAAAAACTCTTTACATAAATTTTTTCCTATAGGTGAATTTTATATATTAATATTATTCCATGAGCTTGATTATCAAAATTTATGAAAAAATTAATTAATCCATGATAAATACTAAACTTTTATCTTAATATTTTGAAGATTTATAATTTTTATTATTACATTTCATCACAATGTTTCTAGAACTTGTAACATATTTATGTTTATGATAGTATAATTTAAATGAAAAAAACTATTAATAAATGTAGCTTATTTAATCACCCCTTTGCAAATACCAAATTTCATTTTATAAGCATAAGTGATAATAATTTCAATATTTATATTTAATTAATGCTTTTAAATATATTAAATTTCAATTTTTAAATAGCAAACATTTATAATATTCACTTATGTAATTTAAAATATTTTAATTTAATTACTTTCACTTTTATTAAATATCTATTTTACATTCTTTAAAATTCCTTTATTTTATTATATTTCTAACTATTTTTAAAGCACTGCTATAGATAGTTTACAATCTAAAATTTATAAATTTTGTATACTAACTCTTAATCTTTATTATTTATTATAATTTAATTGAAAAATATATAGCAAAGATAAAATGATATCTAATAATAGTTCCCTTTTAAAGTATATGTAAAATAAGAAATTCCTAATTTAATTATAAATTAAATTTGAAGATAGTCAATTATAAGCTCATAGCAAAATTAGTCCAAAATAGTTTTATTAGCTTAAATTTTAGACTATTATAGATATATTCTATAATTAAATCCAGCATGCTATAAATATAATAAGCTGAACTTAAAATAAAATATTTAAAAAAGGAGTAAAAGTAATTATAACTATAGTAACTTTTAGCTTATTTACTTTAAAATAAAATCATTTTATCAATTTTAATTTATAATAAAGTTTTTCTGTTTAATTTTTAGCAATAAAAAGCAAAAATTACAATATGATATCTTTATAATTAATAGCATTTCTTAATATAATAAATATTTTTTCATTATATACAATCAAGTAAAAGTTACAAAAAAGGAATTAAAACTTATAATTGATACTTAAATATTTTTTTCTTAATCACATATTTCCTTCAAACTTATTAAGCACTGATTAAAAGTTTCAAAAATTGTTCCTAAGAAAAATTATTAATACATTTTATGCTTAGATTTAAAATTTATTTGACAATACAGGAGGATAGACGAGGATAAATGGTGACTTTTCTCTATGGGATAAGGTAGGTGATTAGGATAGAGAAGTTGATTAAAGTAAAGTAGATAAGATTCGATAGTATTAATGAGCAACTCGCGATTGCATAAAAATAAATGCTTGTAATATTTATAAATAGTAATTTTATTAAGAACAATAAAGGATGAGTCCAATAGGCATAAATTGGGAAGCAGATAATATATAAGCATATGTTATAAAATAGATTACTAAAAACATTAGAAAATAAACCATGATTCAGTGTCTAATGCATATTAATAAAAATAATAATAATAGTTATTATTATTTATGTTTTAAATTATTTTACTTAACTTAAAATTTAATATATTAATTAAATTAAAACTAAAAAATAAGATAAAAAAGCAAATTTAATTATTTAAATTATTGTAAAATTGAAATTAAATAAATAAAAAACTAAATTTCTATTAAAAAAGTGAGATTAAAGGATCTTAATCTTAGAACTTCCGATGAGCCTAAATGAAAGCTTAATAATTACTTAATAAAAAATAATTAGTTAATTAAATTGAAATTAATCAATATTAAATAAGAAATCTAAAATAGAATAAAATTTAATCTGTATTGCTATTGATTAAAATTTAGAAAATTATAATTAAAATGATGCTTATTATTTAAAACGTAAAAGTTGTTAATTAAATTTATAAAATAAAAATACTGCTCTTAATTAGTATTTTATGCCTTATTTATTTTATAGTTTTTCATTAAAAAAACAAAAAAATTTTTTTGTGAATATGATTTTTTATCTATAAAAGAGATCAAAATTAA
>CAMPDV010007855.1:0-32532 GCA_946699065.1 Loxodes magnus
TTTCTTTGAAATCTCATCTCTCTTTCTCATTTTCGATTATTTCTGTTAATTATAATCAACAGACTCTTTTACTTGCTTTTCTACTTCACTTTTCTTTGAAATCTCATCTCTCTTTCTCATTTTCGATTATTACTTTCAATTATGATCAGCAGACTCTTTTACTTGCTTTTCTACTTCGCTTTTCTTTGAAATCTCATCTCTCTTTCTCATTTTATTACTTTCAATTATAATCAACAGACTCTTTTACTTGCTTTTCTACTTCACTTTTCTTTGAAATCTCATCTCTCTTTCTCATTTTATTACTTTCAATTATAATCAACAGACTCTTTTACTTGCTTTTCTACTTCACTTTTCTTTGAAATCTCATCTCTCTTTCTCATTTTCGATTATTTCTGTTAATTATAATCAACAGACTCTTTTACTTGCTTTTCTACTTCACTTTTCTTTGAAATCTCATCTCTCTTTCTCATTTTATTACTTTCAATTATAATCAACAGACTCTTTTACTTGCTTTTCTACTTCACTTTTCTTTGAAATCTCATCTCTCTTTCTCATTTTATTACTTTCAATTATAATCAACAGACTCTTTTACTTGCTTTTCTACTTCACTTTTCTTTGAAATCTCATCTCTCTTTCTCATTTTATTACTTTCAATTAAAATCAACAGACTCTTTTACTTGCTTTTCTACTTCACTTTTCTTTGTAATCTCATCTCTCTTTCTCATTTTATTACTTTCAATTATAATCAACAGACTCTTTTACTTGCTTTTCTACTTCACTTTTCTTTGAAATCTCATCTCTCTTTCTCATTTTATTACTTTCAATTATGATCTTCAGACTCTTTTACTTGCTTTTCTACTTCACTTTTCTTTGAAATCTCATCTCTCTTACTGATTTTATTACTTTCAATTATAATCAACAGACTCTTTTACTTGCTTTTCTACTTCACTTTTCTTTGAAATCTCATCTCTCTTTCTCATTTTCGATTATTTCTGTTAATTATAATCAACAGACTCTTTTACTTGCTTTTCTACTTCACTTTTCTTTGAAATCTCATCTCTCTTTCTCATTTTATTACTTTCAATTATAATCAACAGACTCTTTTACTTGCTTTTCTACTTCACTTTTCTTTGAAATCTCTTCTCTCTTTCTCATATTCGATTATTTCTGTTAATTATAATCAACAGACTCTTTTACTTGCTTTTCTACTTCACTTTTCTTTGTAATCTCATCTCTCTTTCTCATTTTCGATTATTTCTGTTAATTATAATCAACAGACTCTTTTACTTGCTTTTCTACTTCGCTTTTCTTTGAAATCTCATCTCTCTTTCTCATTTTATTACTTTCAATTATGATCAACAGACTCTTTTACTTGCTTTTCTACTTCACTTTTCTTTGAAATCTCATCTCTCTTTCTCATTTTATTACTTTCAATTATAATCAACAGACTCTTTTACTTGCTTTTCTACTTCACTTTTCTTTGAAATCTCATCTCTCTTTCTCATTTTATTACTTTCAATTATGATCAGCAGAATCTTTTACTTGCTTTTCTACTTCACTTTTCTTTGAAATCTCATCTCTCTTTCTCATTTTATTACTTTCAATTATAATCAACAGACTCTTTTACTTGCTTTTCTACTTCACTTTTCTTTGAAATCTCATCTCTCTTTCTCATTTTCGATTACTTTCAATTATGATCTTCAGACTCTTTTACTTGCTTTTCTACTTCACTTTTCTTTGAAATCTCATCTCTCTTTCTCATTTTATTACTTTCAATTATAATCAACAGACTCTTTTACTTGCTTTTCTACTTCACTTTTCTTTGAAATCTCATCTCTCTTTCTCATTTTATTACTTTCAATTATAATCAACAGACTCTTTTACTTGCTTTTCTACTTCACTTTTCTTTGAAATCTCATCTCTCTTTCTCATTTTATTACTTTCAATTATGATCTTCTGTCTCTTTTACTTGCTTTTCTACTTCACTTTTCTTTGAAATCTCATCTCTCTTTCTCATTTTATTACTTTCAATTATAATCAACAGACTCTTTTACTTGCTTTTCTACTTCACTTTTCTTTGAAATCTCATCTCTCTTTCTCATTTTATTACTTTCAATTATAATCAACAGACTCTTTTACTTGCTTTTCTACTTCGCTTTTCTTTGTAATCTCATCTCTCTTTCTCATTTTCGATTATTTCTGTTAATTATAATCAACAGACTCTTTTACTTGCTTTTCTACTTCGCTTTTCTTTGAAATCTCATCTCTCTTTCTCATTTTCGATTATTTCTGTTAATTATAATCAACAGACTCTTTTACTTGCTTTTCTACTTCACTTTTCTTTGAAATCTCATCTCTCTTTCTCATTTTATTACTTTCAATTATAATCAACAGACTCTTTTACTTGCTTTTCTACTTCACTTTTCTTTGAAATCTCATCTCTCTTTCTCATTTTATTACTTTCAATTATGATCTTCTGTCTCTTTTACTTGCTTTTCTACTTCACTTTTCTTTGAAATCTCATCTCTCTTTCTCATTTTATTACTTTCAATTATAATCAACAGACTCTTTTACTTGCTTTTCTACTTCACTTTTCTTTGAAATCTCATCTCTCTTTCTCATTTTATTACTTTCAATTATAATCAACAGACTCTTTTACTTGCTTTTCTACTTCGCTTTTCTTTGTAATCTCATCTCTCTTTCTCATTTTCGATTATTTCTGTTAATTATAATCAACAGACTCTTTTACTTGCTTTTCTACTTCACTTTTCTTTGAAATCTCATCTCTCTTTCTCATTTTATTACTTTCAATTATGATCTTCAGACTCTTTTACTTGCTTTTCTACTTCACTTTTCTTTGAAATCTCATCTCTCTTACTCATTTTATTACTTTCAATTATAATCAACAGACTCTTTTACTTGCTTTTCTACTTCACTTTTCTTTGAAATCTCATCTCTCTTTCTCATTTTCGATTATTTCTGTTAATTATAATCAACAGACTCTTTTACTTGCTTTTCTACTTCACTTTTCTTTGAAATCTCATCTCTCTTTCTCATTTTATTACTTTCAATTATGATCTTCTGTCTCTTTTACTTGCTTTTCTACTTCACTTTTCTTTGAAATCTCATCTCTCTTTCTCATTTTATTACTTTCAATTATAATCAACAGACTCTTTTACTTGCTTTTCTACTTCACTTTTCTTTGAAATCTCATCTCTCTTTCTCATTTTATTACTTTCAATTATAATCAAATGACTCTTTTACTTGCTTTTCTACTTCACTTTTCTTTGAAATCTCATCTCTCTTTCTCATTTTCGATTATTTCTGTTAATTATAATCAACAGACTCTTTTACTTGCTTTTCTACTTCACTTTTCTTTGAAATCTCATCTCTCTTTCTCATTTTATTACTTTCAATTATAATCAACAGACTCTTTTACTTGCTTTTCTACTTCACTTTTCTTTGAAATCTCATCTCTCTTTCTCATTTTCGATTATTACTTTCAATTATTATCAACAGACTCTTTTACTTGCTTTTCTACTTCACTTTTCTTTGAAATCTCATCTCTCTTTCTCATTTTATTACTTTCAATTATAATCAACAGACTCTTTTACTTGCTTTTCTACTTCACTTTTCTTTGAAATCTCATCTCTCTTTCTCATTTTATTACTTTCAATTATGATCTTCAGACTCTTTTACTTGCTTTTCTACTTCACTTTTCTTTGAAATCTCATCTCTCTTTCTCATTTTATTACTTTCAATTATAATCAACAGACTCTTTTTCTTGCTTTTCTACTTCACTTTTCTTTGAAATCTCATCTCTCTTTCTCATTTTCGATTATTTCTGTTAATTATAATCAACAGACTCTTTTACTTGCTTTTCTACTTCGCTTTTCTTTGAAATCTCATCTCTCTTTCTCATTTTCGATTATTTCTGTTAATTATAATCAACAGACTCTTTTACTTGCTTTTCTACTTCACTTTTCTTTGAAATCTCATCTCTCTTTCTCATTTTATTACTTTCAATTATAATCAACAGACTCTTTTACTTGCTTTTCTACTTCACTTTTCTTTGAAATCTCATCTCTCTTTCTCATTTTATTACTTTCAATTATGATCTTCTGTCTCTTTTACTTGCTTTTCTACTTCACTTTTCTTTGAAATCTCATCTCTCTTTCTCATTTTATTACTTTCAATTATAATCAACAGACTCTTTTACTTGCTTTTCTACTTCACTTTTCTTTGAAATCTCATCTCTCTTTCTCATTTTATTACTTTCAATTATAATCAACAGACTCTTTTACTTGCTTTTCTACTTCGCTTTTCTTTGTAATCTCATCTCTCTTTCTCATTTTCGATTATTTCTGTTAATTATAATCAACAGACTCTTTTACTTGCTTTTCTACTTCACTTTTCTTTGAAATCTCATCTCTCTTTCTCATTTTATTACTTTCAATTATAATCAGCAGACTCTTTTGCTTGCTTTTCTACTTCACTTTTCTTTGAAATCTCATCTCTCTTTCTCATTTTCGATTATTTCTGTTAATTATAATCAACAGACTCTTTTACTTGCTTTTCTACTTCACTTTTCTTTGAAATCTCATCTCTCTTTCTCATTTTATTACTTTCAATTATAATCAACAGACTCTTTTACTTGCTTTTCTACTTCACTTTTCTTTGAAATCTCATCTCTCTTTCTCATTTTCGATTATTACTTTCAATTATTATCAACAGACTCTTTTACTTGCTTTTCTACTTCACTTTTCTTTGAAATCTCATCTCTCTTTCTCATTTTCGATTATTACTTTCAATTATTATCAGCAGACTCTTTTACTTGCTTTTCTACTTCACTTTTCTTTGAAATCTCATCTCTCTTTCTCATTTTCGATTATTACTTTCAATTATGATCAGCAGACTCTTTTACTTGCTTTTCTACTTCGCTTTTCTTTGAAATCTCATCTCTCTTTCTCATTTTATTACTTTCAATTATGATCTTCAGACTCTTTTACTTGCTTTTCTACTTCACTTTTCTTTGAAATCTCATCTCTCTTTCTCATTTTATTACTTTCAATTATGATCAGCAGACTCTTTTACTTGCTTTTCTACTTCACTTTTCTTTGAAATCTCATCTCTCTTTCTCATTTTCGATTATTTCTGTTAATTATAATCAACAGACTCTTTTACTTGCTTTTCTACTTCACTTTTCTTTGAAATCTCATCTCTCTTTCTCATTTTCGATTATTACTTTCAATTATGATCAGCAGACTCTTTTACTTGCTTTTCTACTTCGCTTTTCTTTGAAATCTCATCTCTCTTTCTCATTTTATTACTTTCAATTATAATCAACAGACTCTTTTACTTGCTTTTCTACTTCACTTTTCTTTGAAATCTCATCTCTCTTTCTCATTTTATTACTTTCAATTATAATCAACAGACTCTTTTACTTGCTTTTCTACTTCACTTTTCTTTGAAATCTCATCTCTCTTTCTCATTTTCGATTATTTCTGTTAATTATAATCAACAGACTCTTTTACTTGCTTTTCTACTTCACTTTTCTTTGAAATCTCATCTCTCTTTCTCATTTTATTACTTTCAATTATAATCAACAGACTCTTTTACTTGCTTTTCTACTTCACTTTTCTTTGAAATCTCATCTCTCTTTCTCATTTTATTACTTTCAATTATAATCAACAGACTCTTTTACTTGCTTTTCTACTTCACTTTTCTTTGAAATCTCATCTCTCTTTCTCATTTTATTACTTTCAATTAAAATCAACAGACTCTTTTACTTGCTTTTCTACTTCACTTTTCTTTGTAATCTCATCTCTCTTTCTCATTTTATTACTTTCAATTATAATCAACAGACTCTTTTACTTGCTTTTCTACTTCACTTTTCTTTGAAATCTCATCTCTCTTTCTCATTTTATTACTTTCAATTATGATCTTCAGACTCTTTTACTTGCTTTTCTACTTCACTTTTCTTTGAAATCTCATCTCTCTTACTGATTTTATTACTTTCAATTATAATCAACAGACTCTTTTACTTGCTTTTCTACTTCACTTTTCTTTGAAATCTCATCTCTCTTTCTCATTTTCGATTATTTCTGTTAATTATAATCAACAGACTCTTTTACTTGCTTTTCTACTTCACTTTTCTTTGAAATCTCATCTCTCTTTCTCATTTTATTACTTTCAATTATAATCAACAGACTCTTTTACTTGCTTTTCTACTTCACTTTTCTTTGAAATCTCTTCTCTCTTTCTCATATTCGATTATTTCTGTTAATTATAATCAACAGACTCTTTTACTTGCTTTTCTACTTCACTTTTCTTTGTAATCTCATCTCTCTTTCTCATTTTCGATTATTTCTGTTAATTATAATCAACAGACTCTTTTACTTGCTTTTCTACTTCGCTTTTCTTTGAAATCTCATCTCTCTTTCTCATTTTATTACTTTCAATTATGATCAACAGACTCTTTTACTTGCTTTTCTACTTCACTTTTCTTTGAAATCTCATCTCTCTTTCTCATTTTATTACTTTCAATTATAATCAACAGACTCTTTTACTTGCTTTTCTACTTCACTTTTCTTTGAAATCTCATCTCTCTTTCTCATTTTATTACTTTCAATTATGATCAGCAGAATCTTTTACTTGCTTTTCTACTTCACTTTTCTTTGAAATCTCATCTCTCTTTCTCATTTTATTACTTTCAATTATAATCAACAGACTCTTTTACTTGCTTTTCTACTTCACTTTTCTTTGAAATCTCATCTCTCTTTCTCATTTTATTACTTTCAATTATGATCTTCAGACTCTTTTACTTGCTTTTCTACTTCACTTTTCTTTGAAATCTCATCTCTCTTTCTCATTTTATTACTTTCAATTATAATCAACAGACTCTTTTACTTGCTTTTCTACTTCACTTTTCTTTGAAATCTCATCTCTCTTTCTCATTTTATTACTTTCAATTATAATCAACAGACTCTTTTACTTGCTTTTCTACTTCACTTTTCTTTGAAATCTCATCTCTCTTTCTCATTTTCGATTATTACTTTCAATTATGATCTTCTGTCTCTTTTACTTGCTTTTCTACTTCACTTTTCTTTGAAATCTCATCTCTCTTTCTCATTTTATTACTTTCAATTATAATCAACAGACTCTTTTACTTGCTTTTCTACTTCACTTTTCTTTGAAATCTCATCTCTCTTTCTCATTTTATTACTTTCAATTATAATCAACAGACTCTTTTACTTGCTTTTCTACTTCGCTTTTCTTTGTAATCTCATCTCTCTTTCTCATTTTCGATTATTTCTGTTAATTATAATCAACAGACTCTTTTACTTGCTTTTCTACTTCGCTTTTCTTTGAAATCTCATCTCTCTTTCTCATTTTCGATTATTTCTGTTAATTATAATCAACAGACTCTTTTACTTGCTTTTCTACTTCACTTTTCTTTGAAATCTCATCTCTCTTTCTCATTTTATTACTTTCAATTATAATCAACAGACTCTTTTACTTGCTTTTCTACTTCACTTTTCTTTGAAATCTCATCTCTCTTTCTCATTTTATTACTTTCAATTATGATCTTCTGTCTCTTTTACTTGCTTTTCTACTTCACTTTTCTTTGAAATCTCATCTCTCTTTCTCATTTTATTACTTTCAATTATAATCAACAGACTCTTTTACTTGCTTTTCTACTTCACTTTTCTTTGAAATCTCATCTCTCTTTCTCATTTTATTACTTTCAATTATAATCAACAGACTCTTTTACTTGCTTTTCTACTTCGCTTTTCTTTGTAATCTCATCTCTCTTTCTCATTTTCGATTATTTCTGTTAATTATAATCAACAGACTCTTTTACTTGCTTTTCTACTTCACTTTTCTTTGAAATCTCATCTCTCTTTCTCATTTTATTACTTTCAATTATGATCTTCAGACTCTTTTACTTGCTTTTCTACTTCACTTTTCTTTGAAATCTCATCTCTCTTACTCATTTTATTACTTTCAATTATAATCAACAGACTCTTTTACTTGCTTTTCTACTTCACTTTTCTTTGAAATCTCATCTCTCTTTCTCATTTTCGATTATTTCTGTTAATTATAATCAACAGACTCTTTTACTTGCTTTTCTACTTCACTTTTCTTTGAAATCTCATCTCTCTTTCTCATTTTATTACTTTCAATTATAATCAACAGACTCTTTTACTTGCTTTTCTACTTCACTTTTCTTTGAAATCTCATCTCTCTTTCTCATTTTATTACTTTCAATTATAATCAACAGACTCTTTTACTTGCTTTTCTACTTCACTTTTCTTTGAAATCTCATCTCTCTTTCTCATTTTATTACTTTCAATTATAATCAAATGACTCTTTTACTTGCTTTTCTACTTCACTTTTCTTTGAAATCTCATCTCTCTTTCTCATTTTCGATTATTTCTGTTAATTATAATCAACAGACTCTTTTACTTGCTTTTCTACTTCACTTTTCTTTGAAATCTCATCTCTCTTTCTCATTTTATTACTTTCAATTATAATCAACAGACTCTTTTACTTGCTTTTCTACTTCACTTTTCTTTGAAATCTCATCTCTCTTTCTCATTTTCGATTATTACTTTCAATTATTATCAACAGACTCTTTTACTTGCTTTTCTACTTCACTTTTCTTTGAAATCTCATCTCTCTTTCTCATTTTATTACTTTCAATTATAATCAACAGACTCTTTTACTTGCTTTTCTACTTCACTTTTCTTTGAAATCTCATCTCTCTTTCTCATTTTATTACTTTCAATTATGATCTTCAGACTCTTTTACTTGCTTTTCTACTTCACTTTTCTTTGAAATCTCATCTCTCTTTCTCATTTTATTACTTTCAATTATAATCAACAGACTCTTTTTCTTGCTTTTCTACTTCACTTTTCTTTGAAATCTCATCTCTCTTTCTCATTTTCGATTATTTCTGTTAATTATAATCAACAGACTCTTTTACTTGCTTTTCTACTTCGCTTTTCTTTGAAATCTCATCTCTCTTTCTCATTTTCGATTATTTCTGTTAATTATAATCAACAGACTCTTTTACTTGCTTTTCTACTTCACTTTTCTTTGAAATCTCATCTCTCTTTCTCATTTTATTACTTTCAATTATAATCAACAGACTCTTTTACTTGCTTTTCTACTTCACTTTTCTTTGAAATCTCATCTCTCTTTCTCATTTTATTACTTTCAATTATGATCTTCTGTCTCTTTTACTTGCTTTTCTACTTCACTTTTCTTTGAAATCTCATCTCTCTTTCTCATTTTATTACTTTCAATTATAATCAACAGACTCTTTTACTTGCTTTTCTACTTCACTTTTCTTTGAAATCTCATCTCTCTTTCTCATTTTATTACTTTCAATTATAATCAACAGACTCTTTTACTTGCTTTTCTACTTCGCTTTTCTTTGTAATCTCATCTCTCTTTCTCATTTTCGATTATTTCTGTTAATTATAATCAACAGACTCTTTTACTTGCTTTTCTACTTCACTTTTCTTTGAAATCTCATCTCTCTTTCTCATTTTATTACTTTCAATTATAATCAGCAGACTCTTTTGCTTGCTTTTCTACTTCACTTTTCTTTGAAATCTCATCTCTCTTTCTCATTTTCGATTATTTCTGTTAATTATAATCAACAGACTCTTTTACTTGCTTTTCTACTTCACTTTTCTTTGAAATCTCATCTCTCTTTCTCATTTTATTACTTTCAATTATAATCAACAGACTCTTTTACTTGCTTTTCTACTTCACTTTTCTTTGAAATCTCATCTCTCTTTCTCATATTCGATTATTAATTTCAATTATGATCTTCTGTCTTTTTTACTTGCTTTTCTACTTCACTTTTCTTTGAAATCTCATCTCTCTTTCTCATTTTATTACTTTCAATTATGATCAGCAGACTCTTTTACTTGCTTTTCTACTTCGCTTTTCTTTGAAATCTCATCTCTCTTTCTCATTTTATTACTTTCAATTATAATCAACAGACTCTTTTACTTGCTTTTCTACTTCGCTTTTCTTTGTAATCTCATCTCTCTTTCTCATTTTCGATTATTACTTTCAATTATAATCAACAGACTCTTTTACTTGCTTTTCTACTTCACTTTTCTTTTAAATCTCATCTCTCTTTCTCATTTTCGATTATTTCTGTTAATTATAATCAACAGACTCTTTTACTTGCTTTTCTACTTCACTTTTCTTTGAAATCTCATCTCTCTTTCTCATTTTCGATTATTTCTGTTAATTATAATCAACAGACTCTTTTACTTGCTTTTCTACTTCACTTTTCTTTGAAATCTCATCTCTCTTTCTCATTTTCGATTATTTCTGTTAATTATAATCAACAGACTCTTTTACTTGCTTTTCTACTTCACTTTTCTTTGAAATCTCATCTCTCTTTCTCATTTTATTACTTTCAATTATAATCAACAGACTCTTTTACTTGCTTTTCTACTTCACTTTTCTTTGAAATCTCATCTCTCTTTCTCATTTTCGATTATTACTTTCAATTATTATCAACAGACTCTTTTACTTGCTTTTCTACTTCACTTTTCTTTGAAATCTCATCTCTCTTTCTCATTTTATTACTTTCAATTATAATCAACAGACTCTTTTACTTGCTTTTCTACTTCGCTTTTCTTTGTAATCTCATCTCTCTTTCTCATTTTCGATTATTTCTGTTAATTATAATCAACAGACTCTTTTACTTGCTTTTCTACTTCACTTTTCTTTGAAATCTCATCTCTCTTTCTCATTTTATTACTTTCAATTATAATCAACAGACTCTTTTACTTGCTTTTCTACTTCACTTTTCTTTGAAATCTCATCTCTCTTTCTCATTTTCGATTATTTCTGTTAATTATAATCAACAGACTCTTTTACTTGCTTTTCTACTTCACTTTTCTTTGAAATCTCATCTCTCTCTCTCATTTTCGATTATTACTTTCAATTAAAATCAACAGACTCTTTTACTTGCTTTTCTACTTCACTTTTCTTTGAAATCTCATCTCTCTTTCTCATTTTATTACTTTCAATTATAATCAACAGACTCTTTTACTTGCTTTTCTACTTCACTTTTCTTTGAAATCTCATCTCTCTTTCTCATTTTATTACTTTCAATTATGATCTTCTGTCTCTTTTACTTGCTTTTCTACTTCACTTTTCTTTGAAATCTCATCTCTCTTTCTCATTTTATTACTTTCAATTATAATCAACAGACTCTTTTACTTGCTTTTCTACTTCACTTTTCTTTGAAATCTCATCTCTCTTTCTCATTTTATTACTTTCAATTATAATCAACAGACTCTTTTACTTGCTTTTCTACTTCGCTTTTCTTTGTAATCTCATCTCTCTTTCTCATTTTCGATTATTTCTGTTAATTATAATCAACAGACTCTTTTACTTGCTTTTCTACTTCACTTTTCTTTGAAATCTCATCTCTCTTTCTCATTTTATTACTTTCAATTATGATCTTCTGTCTCTTTTACTTGCTTTTCTACTTCACTTTTCTTTGAAATCTCATCTCTCTTTCTCATTTTCGATTATTTCTGTTAATTATAATCAACAGACTCTTTTACTTGCTTTTCTACTTCACTTTTCTTTGAAATCTCATCTCTCTTTCTCATTTTCGATTATTTCTGTTAATTATAATCAACAGACTCTTTTATTTGCTTTTCTACTTCGCTTTTCTTTGAAATCTCATCTCTCTTTCTCATTTTCGATTATTTCTGTTAATTATAATCAACAGACTCTTTTATTTGCTTTTCTACTTCACTTTTCTTTGAAATCTCATCTCTCTTTCTCATTTTATTACTTTCAATTATGATCAGCAGACTCTTTTACTTGCTTTTCTACTTCGCTTTTCTTTGAAATCTCATCTCTCTTTCTCATTTTATTACTTTCAATTATAATCAACAGACTCTTTTACTTGCTTTTCTACTTCGCTTTTCTTTGTAATCTCATCTCTCTTTCTCATTTTCGATTATTACTTTCAATTATAATCAACAGACTCTTTTACTTGCTTTTCTACTTCACTTTTCTTTTAAATCTCATCTCTCTTTCTCATTTTCGATTATTTCTGTTAATTATAATCAACAGACTCTTTTACTTGCTTTTCTACTTCACTTTTCTTTGAAATCTCATCTCTCTTTCTCATTTTCGATTATTTCTGTTAATTATAATCAACAGACTCTTTTACTTGCTTTTCTACTTCACTTTTCTTTGAAATCTCATCTCTCTTTCTCATTTTCGATTATTTCTGTTAATTATAATCAACAGACTCTTTTACTTGCTTTTCTACTTCACTTTTCTTTGAAATCTCATCTCTCTTTCTCATTTTATTACTTTCAATTATAATCAACAGACTCTTTTACTTGCTTTTCTACTTCACTTTTCTTTGAAATCTCATCTCTCTTTCTCATTTTCGATTATTACTTTCAATTATTATCAACAGACTCTTTTACTTGCTTTTCTACTTCACTTTTCTTTGAAATCTCATCTCTCTTTCTCATTTTATTACTTTCAATTATAATCAACAGACTCTTTTACTTGCTTTTCTACTTCGCTTTTCTTTGTAATCTCATCTCTCTTTCTCATTTTCGATTATTTCTGTTAATTATAATCAACAGACTCTTTTACTTGCTTTTCTACTTCACTTTTCTTTGAAATCTCATCTCTCTTTCTCATTTTATTACTTTCAATTATAATCAACAGACTCTTTTACTTGCTTTTCTACTTCACTTTTCTTTGAAATCTCATCTCTCTTTCTCATTTTCGATTATTTCTGTTAATTATAATCAACAGACTCTTTTACTTGCTTTTCTACTTCACTTTTCTTTGAAATCTCATCTCTCTCTCTCATTTTCGATTATTACTTTCAATTAAAATCAACAGACTCTTTTACTTGCTTTTCTACTTCACTTTTCTTTGAAATCTCATCTCTCTTTCTCATTTTATTACTTTCAATTATAATCAACAGACTCTTTTACTTGCTTTTCTACTTCACTTTTCTTTGAAATCTCATCTCTCTTTCTCATTTTATTACTTTCAATTATGATCTTCTGTCTCTTTTACTTGCTTTTCTACTTCACTTTTCTTTGAAATCTCATCTCTCTTTCTCATTTTATTACTTTCAATTATAATCAACAGACTCTTTTACTTGCTTTTCTACTTCACTTTTCTTTGAAATCTCATCTCTCTTTCTCATTTTATTACTTTCAATTATAATCAACAGACTCTTTTACTTGCTTTTCTACTTCGCTTTTCTTTGTAATCTCATCTCTCTTTCTCATTTTCGATTATTTCTGTTAATTATAATCAACAGACTCTTTTACTTGCTTTTCTACTTCACTTTTCTTTGAAATCTCATCTCTCTTTCTCATTTTATTACTTTCAATTATGATCTTCTGTCTCTTTTACTTGCTTTTCTACTTCACTTTTCTTTGAAATCTCATCTCTCTTTCTCATTTTCGATTATTTCTGTTAATTATAATCAACAGACTCTTTTACTTGCTTTTCTACTTCACTTTTCTTTGAAATCTCATCTCTCTTTCTCATTTTCGATTATTTCTGTTAATTATAATCAACAGACTCTTTTATTTGCTTTTCTACTTCGCTTTTCTTTGAAATCTCATCTCTCTTTCTCATTTTCGATTATTTCTGTTAATTATAATCAACAGACTCTTTTATTTGCTTTTCTACTTCACTTTTCTTTGAAATCTCATCTCTCTTTCTCATTTTCGATTATTAATTTCAATTATAATCAACAGACTCTTTTTCTTGCTTTTCTACTTCACTTTTCTTTGAAATCTCATCTCTCTTTCTCATTTTCGATTATTTCTGTTAATTATAATCAACAGACTCTTTTACTTGCTTTTCTACTTCGCTTTTCTTTGAAATCTCATCTCTCTTTCTCATTTTCGATTATTTCTGTTAATTATAATCAACAGACTCTTTTACTTGCTTTTCTACTTCACTTTTCTTTGAAATCTCATCTCTCTTTCTCATTTTATTACTTTCAATTATAATCAACAGACTCTTTTACTTGCTTTTCTACTTCACTTTTCTTTGAAATCTCATCTCTCTTTCTCATTTTATTACTTTCAATTATAATCAACAGACTCTTTTACTTGCTTTTCTACTTCACTTTTCTTTGAAATCTCATCTCTCTTTCTCATTTTATTACTTTCAATTATAATCAACAGACTCTTTTACTTGCTTTTCTACTTCACTTTTCTTTGAAATCTCATCTCTCTTTCTCATTTTATTACTTTCAATTATGATCTTCAGACTCTTTTACTTGCTTTTCTACTTCACTTTTCTTTGAAATCTCATCTCTCTTACTCATTTTATTACTTTCAATTATGATCTTCTGTCTCTTTTACTTGCTTTTCTACTTTACTTTTCTTTGAAATCTCATCTCTCTTTCTCATTTTCGATTATTTCTGTTAATTATAATCAACAGACTCTTTTACTTGCTTTTCTACTTCACTTTTCTTTGAAATCTCATCTCTCTTTCTCATTTTATTACTTTCAATTATAATCAACAGACTCTTTTACTTGCTTTTCTACTTCACTTTTCTTTGAAATCTCATCTCTCTTTCTCATTTTATTACTTTCAATTATAATCAACAGACTCTTTTACTTGCTTTTCTACTTCACTTTTCTTTGAAATCTCATCTCTCTTTCTCATTTTATTACTTTCAATTATGATCTTCTGTCTCTTTTACTTGCTTTTCTACTTCACTTTTCTTTGAAATCTCATCTCTCTTTCTCATTTTCGATTATTTCTGTTAATTATAATCAACAGACTCTTTTGCTTGCTTTTCTACTTCACTTTTCTTTGAAATCTCATCTCTCTTTCTCATTTTATTACTTTCAATTATAATCAACAGACTCTTTTACTTGCTTTTCTACTTCGCTTTTCTTTGTAATCTCATCTCTCTTTCTCATTTTCGATTATTTCTGTTAATTATAATCAACAGACTCTTTTGCTTGCTTTTCTACTTCACTTTTCTTTGAAATCTCATCTCTCTCTCTCATTTTATTACTTTCAATTATAATCAACAGACTCTTTTACTTGCTTTTCTACTTCACTTTTCTTTGAAATCTCATCTCTCTTTCTCATTTTCGATTATTTCTGTTAATTATAATCAACAGACTCTTTTACTTGCTTTTCTACTTCACTTTTCTTTGTAATCTCATCTCTCTTACTCATTTTATTACTTTCAATTATGATCAGCAGACTCTTTTACTTGCTTTTCTACTTTACTTTTCTTTGAAATCTCATCTCTCTTTCTCATTTTCGATTATTTCTGTTAATTATAATCAACAGACTCTTTTATTTGCTTTTCTACTTCACTTTTCTTTGAAATCTCATCTCTCTTTCTCATTTTATTACTTTCAATTATGATCAGCAGACTCTTTTACTTGCTTTTCTACTTTACTTTTCTTTGAAATCTCATCTCTCTTTCTCATTTTCGATTATTTCTGTTAATTATAATCAACAGACTCTTTTATTTGCTTTTCTACTTCACTTTTCTTTGAAATCTCATCTCTCTTTCTCATATTCGATTATTAATTTCAATTATGATCTTCTGTCTTTTTTACTTGCTTTTCTACTTCACTTTTCTTTGAAATCTCATCTCTCTTTCTCATTTTATTACTTTCAATTATGATCAGCAGACTCTTTTACTTGCTTTTCTACTTCGCTTTTCTTTGAAATCTCATCTCTCTTTCTCATTTTCGATTATTTCTGTTAATTATAATCAACAGACTCTTTTACTTGCTTTTCTACTTCACTTTTCTTTGAAATCTCATCTCTCTTTCTCATTTTATTACTTTCAATTATAATCAACAGACTCTTTTACTTGCTTTTCTACTTCACTTTTCTTTGAAATCTCATCTCTCTTTCTCATTTTATTACTTTCAATTATGATCAGCAGACTCTTTTACTTGCTTTTCTACTTCACTTTTCTTTGAAATCTCATCTCTCTTACTCATTTTATTACTTTCAATTATAATCAACAGACTCTTTTACTTGCTTTTCTACTTCACTTTTCTTTGAAATCTCATCTCTCTTTCTCATTTTCGATTATTTCTGTTAATTATAATCAACAGACTCTTTTACTTGCTTTTCTACTTCACTTTTCTTTGAAATCTCATCTCTCTTTCTCATTTTATTACTTTCAATTATGATCTTCAGACTCTTTTACTTGCTTTTCTACTTCACTTTTCTTTGAAATCTCATCTCTCTTACTCATTTTATTACTTTCAATTATAATCAACAGACTCTTTTACTTGCTTTTCTACTTCACTTTTCTTTGAAATCTCATCTCTCTTTCTCATTTTATTTCTGTTAATTATAATCAACAGACTCTTTTACTTGCTTTTCTACTTCACTTTTCTTTGAAATCTCATCTCTCTTTCTCATTTTATTACTTTCAATTATAATCTTCTGACTCTTTTACTTGCTTTTCTACTTCACTTTTCTTTGAAATCTCATCTCTCTTTCTCATTTTATTACTTTCAATTATAATCAACAGACTCTTTTACTTGCTTTTCTACTTCACTTTTCTTTGAAATCTCATCTCTCTTTCTCATTTTATTACTTTCAATTATGATCTTCTGTCTCTTTTACTTGCTTTTCTACTTCACTTTTCTTTGAAATCTCATCTCTCTTTCTCATTTTCGATTATTTCTGTTAATTATAATCAACAGACTCTTTTGCTTGCTTTTCTACTTCACTTTTCTTTGAAATCTCATCTCTCTTTCTCATTTTATTACTTTCAATTATAATCAACAGACTCTTTTACTTGCTTTTCTACTTCGCTTTTCTTTGTAATCTCATCTCTCTTTCTCATTTTCGATTATTTCTGTTAATTATAATCAACAGACTCTTTTGCTTGCTTTTCTACTTCACTTTTCTTTGAAATCTCATCTCTCTTTCTCATTTTCGATTATTTCTGTTAATTATAATCAACAGACTCTTTTACTTGCTTTTCTACTTCACTTTTCTTTGAAATCTCATCTCTCTTTCTCATTTTATTACTTTCAATTATAATCAACTGACTCTTTTACTTGCTTTTCTACTTCACTTTTCTTTGAAATCTCATCTCTCTTTCTCATTTTATTACTTTCAATTATAATCAACAGACTCTTTTACTTGCTTTTCTACTTCACTTTTCTTTGTAATCTCATCTCTCTTTCTCATTTTATTACTTTCAATTATGATCAGCAGACTCTTTTACTTGCTTTTCTACTTTACTTTTCTTTGAAATCTCATCTCTCTTTCTCATTTTCGATTATTTCTGTTAATTATAATCAACAGACTCTTTTATTTGCTTTTCTACTTCACTTTTCTTTGAAATCTCATCTCTCTTTCTCATTTTATTACTTTCAATTATGATCAGCAGACTCTTTTACTTGCTTTTCTACTTTACTTTTCTTTGAAATCTCATCTCTCTTTCTCATTTTCGATTATTTCTGTTAATTATAATCAACAGACTCTTTTACTTGCTTTTCTACTTCACTTTTCTTTGAAATCTCATCTCTCTTTCTCATTTTATTACTTTCAATTATAATCAACAGACTCTTTTACTTGCTTTTCTACTTCACTTTTCTTTGTAATCTCATCTCTCTTTCTCATTTTATTACTTTCAATTATGATCAGCAGACTCTTTTACTTGCTTTTCTACTTTACTTTTCTTTGAAATCTCATCTCTCTTTCTCATTTTCGATTATTTCTGTTAATTATAATCAACAGACTCTTTTATTTGCTTTTCTACTTCACTTTTCTTTGAAATCTCATCTCTCTTTCTCATTTTATTACTTTCAATTATGATCAGCAGACTCTTTTACTTGCTTTTCTACTTTACTTTTCTTTGAAATCTCATCTCTCTTTCTCATTTTCGATTATTTCTGTTAATTATAATCAACAGACTCTTTTATTTGCTTTTCTACTTCACTTTTCTTTGAAATCTCATCTCTCTTTCTCATATTCGATTATTAATTTCAATTATGATCTTCTGTCTTTTTTACTTGCTTTTCTACTTCGCTTTTCTTTGAAATCTCATCTCTCTTTCTCATTTTATTACTTTCAATTATGATCAGCAGACTCTTTTACTTGCTTTTCTCCTTCACTTTTCTTTGAAATCTCATCTCTCTTTCTCATTTTATTACTTTCAATTATAATCAACAGACTCATTTACTTGCTTTTCTACTTCACTTTTCTTTGAAATCTCATCTCTCTTACTCATTTTATTACTTTCAATTATAATCAACAGACTCTTTTACTTGCTTTTCTACTTCACTTTTCTTTGAAATCTCATCTCTCTTTCTCATTTTCGATTATTTCTGTTAATTATAATCAACAGACTCTTTTACTTGCTTTTCTACTTCACTTTTCTTTGAAATCTCATCTCTCTTTCTCATTTTCGATTATTACTTTCAATTATAATCAACAGACTCTTTTACTTGCTTTTCTACTTCGCTTTTCTTTGAAATCTCATCTCTCTTACTCATTTTATTACTTTCAATTATAATCAACAGACTCATTTACTTGCTTTTCTACTTCACTTTTCTTTGAAATCTCATCTCTCTTACTCATTTTATTACTTTCAATTATAATCAACAGACTCTTTTACTTGCTTTTCTACTTCACTTTTCTTTGAAATCTCATCTCTCTTTCTCATTTTATTTCTGTTAATTATAATCAACAGACTCTTTTACTTGCTTTTCTACTTCACTTTTCTTTGAAATCTCATCTCTCTTTCTCATTTTATTACTTTCAATTATAATCAACAGACTCTTTTACTTGCTTTTCTACTTCACTTTTCTTTGAAATCTCATCTCTCTTTCTCATTTTATTACTTTCAATTATAATCAACAGACTCTTTTACTTGCTTTTCTACTTCACTTTTCTTTGAAATCTCATCTCTCTTTCTCATTTTATTACTTTCAATTATGATCTTCTGTCTCTTTTACTTGCTTTTCTACTTCACTTTTCTTTGAAATCTCATCTCTCTTTCTCATTTTCGATTATTTCTGTTAATTATAATCAACAGACTCTTTTGCTTGCTTTTCTACTTCACTTTTCTTTGAAATCTCATCTCTCTTTCTCATTTTATTACTTTCAATTATAATCAACAGACTCTTTTACTTGCTTTTCTACTTCGCTTTTCTTTGTAATCTCATCTCTCTTTCTCATTTTCGATTATTTCTGTTAATTATAATCAACAGACTCTTTTGCTTGCTTTTCTACTTCACTTTTCTTTGAAATCTCATCTCTCTTTCTCATTTTCGATTATTTCTGTTAATTATAATCAACAGACTCTTTTACTTGCTTTTCTACTTCACTTTTCTTTGAAATCTCATCTCTCTTTCTCATTTTATTACTTTCAATTATAATCAACTGACTCTTTTACTTGCTTTTCTACTTCACTTTTCTTTGAAATCTCATCTCTCTTTCTCATTTTATTACTTTCAATTATAATCAACAGACTCTTTTACTTGCTTTTCTACTTCACTTTTCTTTGTAATCTCATCTCTCTTTCTCATTTTATTACTTTCAATTATGATCAGCAGACTCTTTTACTTGCTTTTCTACTTTACTTTTCTTTGAAATCTCATCTCTCTTTCTCATTTTCGATTATTTCTGTTAATTATAATCAACAGACTCTTTTATTTGCTTTTCTACTTCACTTTTCTTTGAAATCTCATCTCTCTTTCTCATTTTATTACTTTCAATTATGATCAGCAGACTCTTTTACTTGCTTTTCTACTTTACTTTTCTTTGAAATCTCATCTCTCTTTCTCATTTTCGATTATTTCTGTTAATTATAATCAACAGACTCTTTTACTTGCTTTTCTACTTCACTTTTCTTTGAAATCTCATCTCTCTTTCTCATTTTATTACTTTCAATTATAATCAACAGACTCTTTTACTTGCTTTTCTACTTCACTTTTCTTTGTAATCTCATCTCTCTTTCTCATTTTATTACTTTCAATTATGATCAGCAGACTCTTTTACTTGCTTTTCTACTTTACTTTTCTTTGAAATCTCATCTCTCTTTCTCATTTTCGATTATTTCTGTTAATTATAATCAACAGACTCTTTTATTTGCTTTTCTACTTCACTTTTCTTTGAAATCTCATCTCTCTTTCTCATTTTATTACTTTCAATTATGATCAGCAGACTCTTTTACTTGCTTTTCTACTTTACTTTTCTTTGAAATCTCATCTCTCTTTCTCATTTTCGATTATTTCTGTTAATTATAATCAACAGACTCTTTTATTTGCTTTTCTACTTCACTTTTCTTTGAAATCTCATCTCTCTTTCTCATATTCGATTATTAATTTCAATTATGATCTTCTGTCTTTTTTACTTGCTTTTCTACTTCGCTTTTCTTTGAAATCTCATCTCTCTTTCTCATTTTATTACTTTCAATTATGATCAGCAGACTCTTTTACTTGCTTTTCTCCTTCACTTTTCTTTGAAATCTCATCTCTCTTTCTCATTTTATTACTTTCAATTATAATCAACAGACTCATTTACTTGCTTTTCTACTTCACTTTTCTTTGAAATCTCATCTCTCTTACTCATTTTATTACTTTCAATTATAATCAACAGACTCTTTTACTTGCTTTTCTACTTCACTTTTCTTTGAAATCTCATCTCTCTTTCTCATTTTCGATTATTTCTGTTAATTATAATCAACAGACTCTTTTACTTGCTTTTCTACTTCACTTTTCTTTGAAATCTCATCTCTCTTACTCATTTTATTACTTTCAATTATAATCAACAGACTCTTTTACTTGCTTTTCTACTTCACTTTTCTTTGAAATCTCATCTCTCTTTCTCATTTTCGATTATTTCTATTAATTATAATCAACAGACTCTTTTATTTGCTTTTCTACTTCACTTTTCTTTGAAATCTCATCTCTCTTTCTCATATTCGATTATTACTTTCAATTATAATCAACAGACTCATTTACTTGCTTTTCTACTTCTCTTTTCTTTGAAATCTCATCTCTCTTACTCATTTTATTACTTTCAATTATAATCAACAGACTCATTTACTTGCTTTTCTACTTCACTTTTCTTTGAAATCTCATCTCTCTTACTCATTTTATTACTTTCAATTATAATCAACAGACTCTTTTACTTGCTTTTCTACTTCACTTTTCTTTGAAATCTCATCTCTCTTTCTCATTTTCGATTATTTCTGTTAATTATAATCAACAGACTCTTTTATTTGCTTTTCTACTTCACTTTTCTTTGAAATCTCATCTCTCTTTCTCATTTTATTACTTTCAATTATGATCAGCAGACTCTTTTACTTGCTTTTCTACTTTACTTTTCTTTGAAATCTCATCTCTCTTTCTCATTTTCGATTATTTCTGTTAATTATAATCAACAGACTCTTTTACTTGCTTTTCTACTTCACTTTTCTTTGAAATCTCATCTCTCTTTCTCATTTTATTACTTTCAATTATAATCAACAGACTCTTTTACTTGCTTTTCTACTTCACTTTTCTTTGTAATCTCATCTCTCTTTCTCATTTTATTACTTTCAATTATGATCAGCAGACTCTTTTACTTGCTTTTCTACTTTACTTTTCTTTGAAATCTCATCTCTCTTTCTCATTTTCGATTATTTCTGTTAATTATAATCAACAGACTCTTTTATTTGCTTTTCTACTTCACTTTTCTTTGAAATCTCATCTCTCTTTCTCATTTTATTACTTTCAATTATGATCAGCAGACTCTTTTACTTGCTTTTCTACTTTACTTTTCTTTGAAATCTCATCTCTCTTTCTCATTTTCGATTATTTCTGTTAATTATAATCAACAGACTCTTTTATTTGCTTTTCTACTTCACTTTTCTTTGAAATCTCATCTCTCTTTCTCATATTCGATTATTAATTTCAATTATGATCTTCTGTCTTTTTTACTTGCTTTTCTACTTCGCTTTTCTTTGAAATCTCATCTCTCTTTCTCATTTTATTACTTTCAATTATGATCAGCAGACTCTTTTACTTGCTTTTCTCCTTCACTTTTCTTTGAAATCTCATCTCTCTTTCTCATTTTATTACTTTCAATTATAATCAACAGACTCATTTACTTGCTTTTCTACTTCACTTTTCTTTGAAATCTCATCTCTCTTACTCATTTTATTACTTTCAATTATAATCAACAGACTCTTTTACTTGCTTTTCTACTTCACTTTTCTTTGAAATCTCATCTCTCTTTCTCATTTTCGATTATTTCTGTTAATTATAATCAACAGACTCTTTTACTTGCTTTTCTACTTCACTTTTCTTTGAAATCTCATCTCTCTTACTCATTTTATTACTTTCAATTATAATCAACAGACTCTTTTACTTGCTTTTCTACTTCACTTTTCTTTGAAATCTCATCTCTCTTTCTCATTTTCGATTATTTCTATTAATTATAATCAACAGACTCTTTTATTTGCTTTTCTACTTCACTTTTCTTTGAAATCTCATCTCTCTTTCTCATATTCGATTATTACTTTCAATTATAATCAACAGACTCATTTACTTGCTTTTCTACTTCTCTTTTCTTTGAAATCTCATCTCTCTTACTCATTTTATTACTTTCAATTATAATCAACAGACTCATTTACTTGCTTTTCTACTTCACTTTTCTTTGAAATCTCATCTCTCTTACTCATTTTATTACTTTCAATTATAATCAACAGACTCTTTTACTTGCTTTTCTACTTCACTTTTCTTTGAAATCTCATCTCTCTTTCTCATTTTCGATTATTTCTGTTAATTATAATCAACAGACTCTTTTACTTGCTTTTCTACTTCACTTTTCTTTGAAATCTCATCTCTCTTACTCATTTTATTACTTTCAATTATAATCAACAGACTCTTTTACTTGCTTTTCTACTTCACTTTTCTTTGAAATCTCATCTCTCTTTCTCATTTTCGATTATTTCTGTTAATTATAATCAACAGACTCTTTTATTTGCTTTTCTACTTCACTTTTCTTTGAAATCTCATCTCTCTTTCTCATATTCGATTATTAATTTCAATTATGATCTTCTGTCTTTTTTACTTGCTTTTCTACTTCGCTTTTCTTTGAAATCTCATCTCTCTTACTCATTTTATTACTTTCAATTATAATCAACAGACTCTTTTACTTGCTTTTCTACTTCACTTTTCTTTGAAATCTCATCTCTCTTTCTCATTTTATTACTTTCAATTATAATCAACAGACTCTTTTACTTGCTTTTCTCCTTCACTTTTCTTTGAAATCTCATCTCTCTTTCTCATTTTATTACTTTCAATTATAATCAACAGACTCATTTACTTGCTTTTCTACTTCACTTTTCTTTGAAATCTCATCTCTCTTACTCATTTTATTACTTTCAATTATAATCAACAGACTCTTTTACTTGCTTTTCTACTTCACTTTTCTTTGAAATCTCATCTCTCTTTCTCATTTTCGATTATTTCTGTTAATTATAATCAACAGACTCTTTTACTTGCTTTTCTACTTCACTTTTCTTTGAAATCTCATCTCTCTTACTCATTTTATTACTTTCAATTATGATCAGCAGACTCTTTTACTTGCTTTTCTACTTCACTTTTCTTTGAAATCTCATCTCTCTTTCTCATTTTCGATTATTTCTGTTAATTATAATCAACAGACTCTTTTACTTGCTTTTCTACTTCACTTTTCTTTGAAATCTCATCTCTCTTTCTCATTTTATTACTTTCAATTATAATCAACAGACTCTTTTACTTGCTTTTCTACTTCACTTTTCTTTGAAATCTCATCTCTCTTTCTCATTTTCGATTATTACTTTCAATTATTATCAACAGACTCTTTTATTTGCTTTTCTACTTCACTTTTCTTTGAAATCTCATCTCTCTTTCTCATATTCGATTATTAATTTCAATTATGATCTTCTGTCTTTTTTACTTGCTTTTCTACTTCGCTTTTCTTTGTAATCTCATCTCTCTTTCTCATTTTATTACTTTCAATTATGATCAGCAGACTCTTTTACTTGCTTTTCTACTTCGCTTTTCTTTGAAATCTCATCTCTCTTTCTCATTTTATTACTTTCAATTATAATCAACAGACTCTTTTACTTGCTTTTCTACTTCACTTTTCTTTGAAATCTCATCTCTCTTTCTCATTTTATTACTTTCAATTATAATCAACAGACTCTTTTACTTGCTTTTCTACTTCACTTTTCTTTGAAATCTCATCTCTCTTTCTCATTTTATTACTTTCAATTATGATCTTCAGACTCTTTTACTTGCTTTTCTACTTCACTTTTCTTTGAAATCTCATCTCTCTTACTCATTTTATTACTTTCAATTATAATCAACAGACTCTTTTACTTGCTTTTCTACTTCACTTTTCTTTGAAATCTCATCTCTCTTTCTCATTTTCGATTATTTCTGTTAATTATAATCAACAGACTCTTTTACTTGCTTTTCTACTTCACTTTTCTTTGAAATCTCATCTCTCTTACTCATTTTATTACTTTAAATTATAATCAACAGACTCTTTTACTTGCTTTTCTACTTCACTTTTCTTTGAAATCTCATCTCTCTTTCTCATTTTATTACTTTCAATTATAATCAACAGACTCTTTTACTTGCTTTTCTACTTCACTTTTCTTTGAAATCTCATCTCTCTTTCTCATTTTATTACTTTCAATTATGATCTTCAGACTCTTTTACTTGCTTTTCTACTTCACTTTTCTTTGAAATCTCATCTCTCTTACTCATTTTATTACTTTCAATTATAATCAACAGACTCTTTTACTTGCTTTTCTACTTCACTTTTCTTTTAAATCTCATCTCTCTTTCTCATTTTCGATTATTTCTGTTAATTATAATCAACAGACTCTTTTACTTGCTTTTCTACTTCACTTTTCTTTGAAATCTCATCTCTCTTTCTCATTTTATTACTTTCAATTATAATCAACAGACTCTTTTACTTGCTTTTTACTTCACTTTTCTTTGAAATCTCATCTCTCTTTCTCATTTTCGATTATTTCTGTTAATTATAATCAACAGACTCTTTTGCTTGCTTTTCTACTTCACTTTTCTTTGAAATCTCATCTCTCTTTCTCATTTTCGATTATTTCTGTTAATTATAATCAACAGACTCTTTTACTTGCTTTTCTACTTCACTTTTCTTTGAAATCTCATCTCTCTTTCTCATTTTATTACTTTCAATTATAATCAACAGACTCTTTTACTTGCTTTTCTACTTCACTTTTCTTTGAAATCTCATCTCTCTTTCTCATTTTATTACTTTCAATTATAATCAACAGACTCTTTTACTTGCTTTTCTACTTCACTTTTCTTTGAAATCTCATCTCTCTTTCTCATTTTCGATTATTTCTGTTAATTATAATCAACAGACTCTTTTACTTGCTTTTCTACTTCACTTTTCTTTGAAATCTCATCTCTCTTACTCATTTTATTACTTTCAATTATAATCAACAGACTCTTTTGCTTGCTTTTCTACTTCACTTTTCTTTGAAATCTCATCTCTCTTTCTCATTTTCGATTATTTCTGTTAATTATAATCAACAGACTCTTTTACTTGCTTTTCTACTTCACTTTTCTTTGAAATCTCATCTCTCTTTCTCATTTTATTACTTTCAATTATAATCAACAGACTCTTTTACTTGCTTTTCTACTTCACTTTTCTTTGAAATCTCATCTCTCTTACTCATTTTATTACTTTCAATTATAATCAACAGACTCTTTTACTTGCTTTTCTACTTCACTTTTCTTTGAAATCTCATCTCTCTTTCTCATTTTCGATTATTTCTGTTAATTATAATCAACAGACTCTTTTACTTGCTTTTCTACTTCACTTTTCTTTGAAATCTCATCTCTCTTTCTCATTTTATTACTTTCAATTATAATCAACAGACTCTTTTACTTGCTTTTCTACTTCACTTTTCTTTGAAATCTCATCTCTCTTTCTCATTTTCGATTATTTCTGTTAATTATGATCTTCTGTCTCTTTTACTTGCTTTTCTACTTCGCTTTTCTTTGAAATCTCATCTCTCTTTCTCATTTTCGATTATTACTTTCAATTATAATCAACAGACTCTTTTACTTGCTTTTCTACTTTACTTTTCTTTGAAATCTCATCTCTCTTTCTCATTTTCGATTATTTCTGTTAATTATAATCAACAGACTCTTTTATTTGCTTTTCTACTTCACTTTTCTTTGAAATCTCATCTCTCTTTCTCATATTCGCTTATTAATTTCAATTATGATCTTCTGTCTTTTTTACTTGCTTTTCTACTTCACTTTTCTTTGAAATCTCATCTCTCTTTCTCATTTTATTACTTTCAATTATGATCTTCAGACTCTTTTACTTGCTTTTCTATTTCGCTTTTCTTTGTAATCTCATCTCTCTTTCTCATTTTATTACTTTCAATTATAATCAACGGCTCTTTTACTTGCTTTTCTACTTCACTTTTCTTTGAAATCTCATCTCTCTTTCTCATTTTATTACTTTCAATTATAATCAACAGACTCTTTTACTTGCTTTTCTGCATCAATTTTCTTTGAAATCTCATCTCTCTTTCTCATTTTATTACTTTCAATTATGATCAGCAGACTCTTTTACTTGCTTTTCTACTTCGCTTTTCTTTGAAATCTCATCTCTCTTTCTCATTTTATTACTTTCAATTATGATCTTCAGACTCTTTTACTTGCTTTTCTACTTCACTTTTCTTTGAAATCTCATCTCTCTTACTCATTTTATTACTTTCAATTATAATCAACAGACTCTTTTACTTGCTTTTCTACTTCACTTTTCTTTGAAATCTCATCTCTCTTACTCATTTTATTACTTTCAATTATAATCAACAGACTCTTTTACTTGCTTTTCTACTTCACTTTTCTTTGTAATCTCATCTCTCTTTCTCATTTTATTACTTTCAATTATAATCAACAGACTCTTTTACTTGCTTTTCTACTTCACTTTTCTTTGAAATCTCATCTCTCTTTCTCATTTTCGATTATTTCTGTTAATTATAATCAACAGACTCTTTTACTTGCTTTTCTACTTCACTTTTCTTTGTAATCTCATCTCTCTTTCTCATTTTATTACTTTCAATTATGATCAGCAGACTCTTTTACTTGCTTTTCTACTTTACTTTTCTTTGAAATCTCATCTCTCTTTCTCATTTTCGATTATTTCTGTTAATTATAATCAACAGACTCTTTTATTTGCTTTTCTATTTCACTTTTCTTTGAAATCTCATCTCTCTTTCTCATATTCGATTATTAATTTCAATTATGATCTTCTGTCTTTTTTACTTGCTTTTCTACTTCACTTTTCTTTGAAATCTCATCTCTCTTTCTCATTTTATTACTTTCAATTATGATCAGCAGACTCTTTTACTTGCTTTTCTACTTCGCTTTTCTTTGAAATCTCATCTCTCTTTCTCATTTTATTACTTTCAATTATAATCAACAGACTCTTTTACTTGCTTTTCTACTTCACTTTTCTTTGAAATCTCATCTCTCTTTCTCATTTTATTACTTTCAATTATAATCAACAGACTCTTTTACTTGCTTTTCTACTTCACTTTTCTTTGAAATCTCATCTCTCTTTCTCATTTTATTACTTTCAATTATGATCTTCAGACTCTTTTACTTGCTTTTCTACTTCACTTTTCTTTGAAATCTCATCTCTCTTACTCATTTTATTACTTTCAATTATAATCAACAGACTCTTTTACTTGCTTTTCTACTTCACTTTTCTTTGAAATCTCATCTCTCTTTCTCATTTTCGATTATTTCTGTTAATTATAATCAACAGACTCTTTTACTTGCTTTTCTACTTCACTTTTCTTTGAAATCTCATCTCTCTTTCTCATTTTATTACTTTCAATTATAATCAACAGACTCTTTTACTTGCTTTTCTACTTCACTTTTCTTTGAAATCTCATCTCTCTTTCTCATTTTCGATTATTACTTTCAATTATTATCAACAGACTCTTTTACTTGCTTTTCTACTTCACTTTTTCTTTGAAATCTCATCTCTCTTTCTCATTTTATTACTTTCAATTATAATCAACAGACTCTTTTACTTGCTTTTCTACTTCACTTTTCTTTGAAATCTCATCTCTCTTACTCATTTTATTACTTTCAATTATAATCAACAGACTCTTTTACTTGCTTTTCTACTTCACTTTTCTTTGAAATCTCATCTCTCTTTCTCATTTTCGATTATTTCTGTTAATTATAATCAACAGACTCTTTTATTTGCTTTTCTACTTCACTTTTCTTTGAAATCTCATCTCTCTTTCTCATTTTATTACTTTCAATTATAATCAACAGACTCTTTTACTTGCTTTTCTACTTCACTTTTCTTTGAAATCTCATCTCTCTTTCTCATTTTATTACTTTCAATTATAATCAACAGACTCTTTTACTTGCTTTTCTACTTCACTTTTCTTTGAAATCTCATCTCTCTTACTCATTTTATTACTTTCAATTATAATCAACAGACTCTTTTACTTGCTTTTCTACTTCACTTTTCTTTGAAATCTCATCTCTCTTTCTCATTTTCGATTATTTCTGTTAATTATAATCAACAGACTCTTTTACTTGCTTTTCTACTTCACTTTTCTTTGAAATCTCATCTCTCTTTCTCATTTTATTTCTGTTAATTATAATCAACAGACTCTTTTACTTGCTTTTCTACTTCACTTTTCTTTGAAATCTCATCTCTCTTTCTCATTTTCGATTATTACTTTCAATTATTATCAACAGACTCTTTTACTTGCTTTTCTACTTCACTTTTCTTTGAAATCACATCTCTCTTTCTAATTTTCGATTATTTCTGTTAATTATAATCAACAGACTCTTTTACTTGCTTTTCTACTTCACTTTTCTTTGAAATCTCATCTCTCTTTCTCATTTTATTACTTTCAATTATAATCAACAGACTCTTTTACTTGCTTTTCTACTTCACTTTTCTTTGAAATCTCATCTCTCTTTCTCATATTCGATTATTAATTTCAATTATGATCTTCTGTCTTTTTTACTTGCTTTTCTACTTCACTTTTCTTTGAAATCTCATCTCTCTTTCTCATTTTATTACTTTCAATTATAATCAACAGACTCTTTTACTTGCTTTTCTACTTCACTTTTCTTTGAAATCTCATCTCTCTTTCTCATTTTCGATTATTTCTGTTAATTATAATCAACAGACTCTTTTACTTGCTTTTCTACTTCACTTTTCTTTGTAATCTCATCTCTCTTTCTCATTTTATTACTTTCAATTATGATCAGCAGACTCTTTTACTTGCTTTTCTACTTTACTTTTCTTTGAAATCTCATCTCTCTTTCTCATTTTCGATTATTTCTGTTAATTATAATCAACAGACTCTTTTATTTGCTTTTCTACTTCACTTTTCTTTGAAATCTCATCTCTCTTTCTCATTTTATTACTTTCAATTATAATCAACAGACTCTTTTACTTGCTTTTCTACTTCACTTTTCTTTGAAATCTCATCTCTCTTACTCATTTTATTACTTTCAATTATAATCAACAGACTCTTTTACTTGCTTTTCTACTTCACTTTTCTTTGAAATCTCATCTCTCTTTCTCATTTCGATTATTTCTGTTAATTATAATCAACAGACTCTTTTACTTGCTTTTCTACTTCACTTTTCTTTGAAATCTCATCTCTCTTTCTCATTTTCGATTATTTCTGTTAATTATAATCAACAGACTCTTTTACTTGCTTTTCTACTTCACTTTTCTTTGAAATCTCATCTCTCTTTCTCATTTTATTACTTTCAATTATGATCTTCAGACTCTTTTACTTGCTTTTCTACTTCACTTTTCTTTGAAATCTCATCTCTCTTACTCATTTTATTACTTTCAATTATAATCAACAGACTCTTTTACTTGCTTTTCTACTTCACTTTTCTTTGAAATCTCATCTCTCTTTCTCATTTTCGATTATTTCTGTTAATTATAATCAACAGACTCTTTTACTTGCTTTTCTACTTCACTTTTCTTTGAAATCTCATCTCTCTTTCTCATTTTATTACTTTCAATTATAATCAACAGACCTCTTTTACTTGCTTTTCTACTTCACTTTTCTTTGAAATCTCATCTCTCTTTCTCATTTTCGATTATTACTTTCAATTATTATCAACAGACTCTTTTACTTGCTTTTCTACTTCACTTTTCTTTGAAATCTCATCTCTCTTTCTCATTTTATTACTTTCAATTATAATCAACAGACTCTTTTACTTGCTTTTCTACTTCACTTTTCTTTGAAATCTCATCTCTCTTACTCATTTTATTACTTTCAATTATAATCAACAGACTCTTTTACTTGCTTTTCTACTTCACTTTTCTTTGAAATCTCATCTCTCTTTCTCATTTTCGATTATTTCTGTTAATTATAATCAACAGACTCTTTTATTTGCTTTTCTACTTCACTTTTCTTTGAAATCTCATCTCTCTTTCTCATATTCGATTATTAATTTCAATTATGATCTTCTGTCTTTTTTTCTTGCTTTTCTACTTCACTTTTCTTTGAAATCTCATCTCTCTTTCTCATTTTATTACTTTCAATTATAATCAACAGACTCTTTTACTTGCTTTTCTACTTCACTTTTCTTTGAAATCTCATCTCTCTTACTCATTTTATTACTTTCAATTATAATCAACAGACTCTTTTACTTGCTTTTCTACTTCACTTTTCTTTGAAATCTCATCTCTCTTTCTCATTTTCGATTATTTCTGTTAATTATAATCAACAGACTCTTTTACTTGCTTTTCTACTTCACTTTTCTTTGAAATCTCATCTCTCTTTCTCATTTTCGATTATTTCTGTTAATTATAATCAACAGACTCTTTTACTTGCTTTTCTACTTCACTTTTCTTTGAAATCTCATCTCTCTTTCTCATTTTCGATTATTACTTTCAATTATTATCAACAGACTCTTTTACTTGCTTTTCTACTTCACTTTTCTTTGAAATCACATCTCTCTTTCTAATTTTCGATTATTTCTGTTAATTATAATCAACAGACTCTTTTACTTGCTTTTCTACTTCACTTTTCTTTGAAATCTCATCTCTCTTTCTCATTTTATTACTTTCAATTATAATCAACAGACTCTTTTACTTGCTTTTCTACTTCACTTTTCTTTGAAATCTCATCTCTCTTTCTCATTTTCGATTATTTCTGTTAATTATAATCAACAGACTCTTTTACTTGCTTTTCTACTTCACTTTTCTTTGAAATCTCATCTCTCTTTCTCATTTTATTACTTTCAATTATAATCAACAGACTCTTTTACTTGCTTTTCTACTTCACTTTTCTTTGAAATCTCATCTCTCTTTCTCATTTTATTACTTTCAATTATAATCAACAGACTCTTTTACTTGCTTTTCTACTTCACTTTTCTTTGAAATCTCATCTCTCTTTCTCATTTTCGATTATTTCTGTTAATTATAATCAACAGACTTCTTTTTACTTGCTTTTCTACTTCACTTTTCTTTGTAATCTCATCTCTCTTTCTCATTTTATTACTTTCAATTATAATCAACAGACTCTTTTACTTGCTTTTCTACTTCACTTTTCTTTGAAATCTCATCTCTCTTTCTCATTTTCGATTTATTCTGTTAATTATAATCAACAGACTCTTTACTTGCTTTTCTACTTCACTTTTCTTTGTAATCTCATCTCTCTTTCTCATTTTATTACTTTCAATTATGATCAGCAGACTCTTTTACTTGCTTTTCTACTTTACTTTCTTTGAAATCTCATCTCTCTTTCTCATATTCGATTATTAATTTCAATTATGATCTTCTGTCTTTTTTACTTGCTTTTCTACTTCACTTTTCTTTGAAATCTCATCTCTCTTTCTCATTTTATTACTTTCAATTATGATCAGCAGACTCTTTTACTTGCTTTTCTACTTCGCTTTTCTTTGAAATCTCATCTCTCTTACTCATTTTATTACTTTCAATTATAATCAACAGACTCTTTTACTTGCTTTTCTACTTCGCTTTTCTTTGAAATCTCATCTCTCTTACTCATTTTATTACTTTCAATTATAATCAACAGACTCTTTTACTTGCTTTTCTACTTCACTTTTCTTTGAAATCTCATCTCTCTTTCTCATTTTCGATTATTAATTTCAATTATAATCAACAGACTCTTTTACTTGCTTTTCTACTTCACTTTTCTTTGAAATCTCATCTCTCTTACTCATTTTATTACTTTCAATTATAATCAACAGACTCTTTTACTTGCTTTTCTACTTCACTTTTCTTTGAAATCTCATCTCTCTTTCTCATATTCGATTATTATATTTCAATTATGATCTTCTGTCTTTTTTACTTGCTTTTCTACTTCACTTTTCTTTGAAATCTCATCTCTCTTTCTCATTTTATTACTTTCAATTATGATCTTCAGACTCTTTTACTTGCTTTTCTACTTCACT
>CAMPDV010007857.1:0-11316 GCA_946699065.1 Loxodes magnus
ATCTGTGGCTATATCCAGTGATTCAGAGTTCATCGTATCGGGAAGTGCAGATTATACGGTGAGACTATGGGACGTCAAGACAGGTACCTGTAAGACCATGAGTGGTCACACTAGTTATGTATCTGCTGTGGCTATATCCAGTGATTCAGAGTTCATCGTATCGGGAAGTGCAGATTATACGATGAGACTATGGGACGTCAAGACAGGTACCTGTAAGACCATGAGTGGTCACACTAGTCATGTATGATCTGTGGCTATATCCAGTGATTCAGAGTTCATCGTATCGGGAAGTCATGATAATACGGTGAGACTATGGGACGTCAAGACAGGTACCTGTAAGACCATGAGTGGTCACACTAGTCATGTATGATCTGTGGCTATATCCAGTGATTCAGAGTTCATCGTATCGGGAAGTCATGATAATACGGTGAGACTATGGGACGTCAAGACAGGTACCTGTAAGACCATGAGTGGTCACACTAGTTATGTATCTGCTGTGGCTATATCCAGTGATTCAGAGTTCATCGTATCGGGAAGTGCAGATTAGACGGTGAGACTATGGGACGTCAAGACAGGTACCTGTAAGACCATGAGTGGTCACACTAGTTATGTATCTGCTGTGTCTATATCCAGTGATTCAGAGTTCATCGTATCGGGAAGTGCAGATTATACGGTGAGACTATGGGACGTCAAGACAGGTACCTGTAAGACCATGAGTGGTCACACTAGTTATGTATATGCTGTGGCTATATCCAGTGATTCAGAGTTCATCGTATCGGGAAGTCATGATTATACGGTGAGACTATGGGACGTCAAGACAGGTACCTGTAAGACCATGAGTGGTCACACTAGTCATGTATGATCTGTGGCTATATCCAGTGATTCAGAGTTCATCGTATCGGGAAGTGTCGATAAGAAGGTGAGACTATGGGACGTCAAGACAGGTACCTGTAAGACCATGAGTGGTCACACAGGTTAGGTATTTGCTGTGGCTATATCCAGTGATACAGAGTTCATCGTATCGGGAAGTGCAGATTATACGGTGAGACTATGGGACGTCAAGACAGGTACCTGTAAGACCATGAGTGGTCACACTAGTCATGTATGATCTGTGGCTATATCCAGTGATTCAGAGTTCATCGTATCGGGAAGTCATGATTATACGGTGAGACTATGGGACGTCAAGACAGGTACCTGTAAGACCATGAGTGGTCACACAAATTAGGTATGATCTGTGGCTATATCCAGTGATTCAGAGTTCATCGTATCGGGAAGTGCAGATTATACGGTGAGACTATGGGACGTCAAGACAGGTACCTGTAAGACCATGAGTGGTCACACTAGTCATGTATGATCTGTGGCTATATCCAGTGATTCAGAGTTCATCGTATCGGGAAGTCATGATTATACGGTGAGACTATGGGACGTCAAGACAGGTACCTGTAAGACCATGAGTGGTCACACTAGTTATGTATCTGCTGTGGCTATATCCAGTGATTCAGAGTTCATCGTATCGGGAAGTCATGATTAGACGGTGAGACTATGGGACGTCAAGACAGGTACCTGTAAGACCATGAGTGGTCACACTAGTTATGTATATGCTGTGGCTATATCCAGTGATTCAGAGTTCATCGTATCGGGAAGTCATGATTAGACGGTGAGACTATGGGACGTCAAGACAGGTACCTGTAAGACCATGAGTGGTCACACTAGTTATGTATCTGCTGTGGCTATATCCAGTGATTCAGAGTTCATCGTATCGGGAAGTGCAGATTATACGGTGAGACTATGGGACGTCAAGACAGGTACCTGTAAGACCATGAGTGGTCACACAGGTTAGGTATTTGCTGTGGCTATATCCAGTGATTCAGAGTTCATCGTATCGGGAAGTGCAGATTATACGGTGAGACTATGGGACGTCAAGACAGGTACCTGTAAGACCATGAGTGGTCACACAGGTTAGGTATTTGCTGTGGCTATATCCAGTGATTCAGAGTTCATCGTATCGGGAAGTCATGATTATACGGTGAGACTATGGGACGTCAAGACAGGTACCTGTAAGACCATGAGTGGTCACACTAGTCATGTATGATCTGTGGCTATATCCAGTGATTCAGAGTTCATCGTATCGGGAAGTGTCGATAAGAAGGTGAGACTATGGGACGTCAAGACAGGTACCTGTAAGACCATGAGTGGTCACACTAGTTATGTATATGCTGTGGCTATATCCAGTGATTCAGAGTTCATCGTATCGGGAAGTCATGATTAGACGGTGAGACTATGGGACGTCAAGACAGGTACCTGTAAGACCATGAGTGGTCACACTAGTCATGTATGATCTGTGGCTATATCCAGTGATTCAGAGTTCATCGTATCGGGAAGTCATGATTATACGGTGAGACTATGGGACGTCAAGACAGGTACCTGTAAGACCATGAGTGGTCACACTAGTTATGTATATGCTGTGGCTATATCCAGTGATTCAGAGTTCATCGTATCGGGAAGTCATGATTAGACGGTGAGACTATGGGACGTCAAGACAGGTACCTGTAAGACCATGAGTGGTCACACTAGTCATGTATGATCTGTGGCTATATCCAGTGATTCAGAGTTCATCGTATCGGGAAGTGCAGATTATACTGTGAGACTATGGGACGTCAAGACAGGTACCTGTAAGACCATGAGTGGTCACACTAGTCATGTATGATCTGTGGCTATATCCAGTGATTCAGAGTTCATCGTATCGGGAAGTCATGATAATACGGTGAGACTATGGGACGTCAAGACAGGTACCTGTAAGACCATGAGTGGTCACACTAGTCATGTATGATCTGTGGCTATATCCAGTGATTCAGAGTTCATCGTATCGGGAAGTCATGATAATACGGTGAGACTATGGGACGTCAAGACAGGTACCTGTAAGACCATGAGTGGTCACACTAGTCATGTATGATCTGTGGCTATATCCAGTGATTCAGAGTTCATCGTATCGGGAAGTCATGATTAGACGGTGAGACTATGGGACGTCAAGACAGGTACCTGTAAGACCATGAGTGGTCACACAGGTTAGGTATTTGCTGTGGCTATATCCAGTGATTCAGAGTTCATCGTATCGGGAATTAGAGATAATACGGTGAGACTATGGGACGTCAAGACAGGTACCTGTAAGACCATGAGTGGTCACACTAGTCATGTATGATCTGTGGCTATATCCAGTGATTCAGAGTTCATCGTATCGGGAAGTGCAGATTATACGGTGAGACTATGGGACGTCAAGACAGGTACCTGTAAGACCATGAGTGGTCACACTAGTTATGTATATGCTGTGGCTATATCCAGTGATTCAGAGTTCATCGTATCGGGAAGTGCAGATTATACGGTGAGACTATGGGACGTCAAGACAGGTACCTGTAAGACCATGAGTGGTCACACTAGTCATGTATGATCTGTGGCTATATCCAGTGATTCAGAGTTCATCGTATCGGGAAGTGCAGATTATACGGTGAGACTATGGGACGTCAAGACAGGTACCTGTAAGACCATGAGTGGTCACACAGGTTAGGTATTTGCTGTGGCTATATCCAGTGATTCAGAGTTCATCGTATCGGGAAGTGTCGATAAGAAGGTGAGACTATGGGACGTCAAGACAGGTACCTGTAAGACCATGAGTGGTCACACAGGTTAGGTATTTGCTGTGGCTATATCCAGTGATTCAGAGTTCATCGTATCGGGAAGTCATGATTATACGGTGAGACTATGGGACGTCAAGACAGGTACCTGTAAGACCATGAGTGGTCACACAGGTTAGGTATTTGCTGTGGCTATATCCAGTGATTCAGAGTTCATCGTATCGGGAAGTGCAGATTATACGGTGAGACTATGGGACGTCAAGACAGGTACCTGTAAGACCATGAGTGGTCACACAGGTTAGGTATTTGCTGTGGCTATATCCAGTGATTCAGAGTTCATCGTATCGGGAAGTGCAGATTATACGGTGAGACTATGGGACGTCAAGACAGGTACCTGTAAGACCATGAGTGGTCACACTAGTTATGTATATGCTGTGGCTATATCCAGTGATTCAGAGTTCATCGTATCGGGAAGTGCAGATTATACGGTGAGACTATGGGACGTCAAGACAGGTACCTGTAAGACCATGAGTGGTCACACTAGTCATGTATGATCTGTGGCTATATCCAGTGATTCAGAGTTCATCGTATCGGGAAGTGCAGATTATACGGTGAGACTATGGGACGTCAAGACAGGTACCTGTAAGACCATGAGTGGTCACACAGGTTAGGTATTTGCTGTGGCTATATCCAGTGATTCAGAGTTCATCGTATCGGGAAGTGTCGATAAGAAGGTGAGACTATGGGACGTCAAGACAGGTACCTGTAAGACCATGAGTGGTCACACAGGTTAGGTATTTGCTGTGGCTATATCCAGTGATTCAGAGTTCATCGTATCGGGAAGTCATGATTATACGGTGAGACTATGGGACGTCAAGACAGGTACCTGTAAGACCATGAGTGGTCACACAGGTTAGGTATTTGCTGTGGCTATATCCAGTGATTCAGAGTTCATCGTATCGGGAAGTGCAGATTATACGGTGAGACTATGGGACGTCAAGACAGGTACCTGTAAGACCATGAGTGGTCACACAGGTTAGGTATTTGCTGTGGCTATATCCAGTGATTCAGAGTTCATCGTATCGGGAAGTGCAGATTATACGGTGAGACTATGGGACGTCAAGACAGGTACCTGTAAGACCATGAGTGGTCACACAGGTTAGGTATATGCTGTGGCTATATCCAGTGATTCAGAGTTCATCGTATCGGGAAGTGTCGATAAGAAGGTGAGACTATGGGACGTCAAGACAGGTACCTGTAAGACCATGAGTGGTCACACAGGTTAGGTATTTGCTGTGGCTATATCCAGTGATTCAGAGTTCATCGTATCGGGAAGTGCAGATTATACGATGAGACTATGGGACGTCAAGACAGGTACCTGTAAGACCATGAGTGGTCACACAGGTTAGGTATGATCTGTGGCTATATCCAGTGATTCAGAGTTCATCGTATCGGGAAGTCATGATTAGACGGTGAGACTATGGGACGTCAAGACAGGTACCTGTAAGACCATGAGTGGTCACACTAGTTATGTATCTGCTGTGGCTATATCCAGTGATTCAGAGTTCATCGTATCGGGAAGTGCATATTATACGGTGAGACTATGGGACGTCAAGACAGGTACCTGTAAGACCATGAGTGGTCACACTAGTCATGTATGATCTGTGGCTATATCCAGTGATTCAGAGTTCATCGTATCGGGAAGTCATGATTAGACGGTGAGACTATGGGACGTCAAGACAGGTACCTGTAAGACCATGAGTGGTCACACTAGTTATGTATATGCTGTGGCTATATCCAGTGATTCAGAGTTCATCGTATCGGGAAGTGCAGATTATACGATGAGACTATGGGACGTCAAGACAGGTACCTGTAAGACCATGAGTGGTCTCACTAGTCATGTATGATCTGTGGCTATATCCAGTGATTCAGAGTTCATCGTATCGGGAAGTGCAGATTATACGGTGAGACTATGGGACGTCAAGACAGGTACCTGTAAGACCATGAGTGGTCACACTAGTTATGTATCTGCTGTGGCTATATCCAGTGATTCAGAGTTCATCGTATCGGGAAGTGCAGATTATACGATGAGACTATGGGACGTCAAGACAGGTACCTGTAAGACCATGAGTGGTCACACTAGTCATGTATGATCTGTGGCTATATCCAGTGATTCAGAGTTCATCGTATCGGGAAGTCATGATAATACGGTGAGACTATGGGACGTCAAGACAGGTACCTGTAAGACCATGAGTGGTCACACTAGTCATGTATGATCTGTGGCTATATCCAGTGATTCAGAGTTCATCGTATCGGGAAGTCATGATAATACGGTGAGACTATGGGACGTCAAGACAGGTACCTGTAAGACCATGAGTGGTCACACTAGTCATGTATGATCTGTGGCTATATCCAGTGATTCAGAGTTCATCGTATCGGGAAGTCATGATTAGACGGTGAGACTATGGGACGTCAAGACAGGTACCTGTAAGACCATGAGTGGTCACACTAGTCATGTATGATCTGTGGCTATATCCAGTGATTCAGAGTTCATCGTATCGGGAAGTGCAGATTATACGATGAGACTATGGGACGTCAAGACAGGTACCTGTAAGACCATGAGTGGTCACACTAGTCATGTATGATCTGTGGCTATATCCAGTGATTCAGAGTTCATCGTATCGGGAAGTCATGATTATACGGTGAGACTATGGGACGTCAAGACAGGTACCTGTAAGACCATGAGTGGTCACACTAGTTATGTATATGCTGTGGCTATATCCAGTGATTCAGAGTTCATCGTATCGGGAAGTGCAGATTATACGGTGAGACTATGGGACGTCAAGACAGGTACCTGTAAGACCATGAGTGGTCACACTAGTCATGTATGATCTGTGGCTATATCCAGTGATTCAGAGTTCATCGTATCGGGAAGTGCAGATTATACGATGAGACTATGGGACGTCAAGACAGGTACCTGTAAGACCATGAGTGGTCACACAGGTTAGGTATATGCTGTGGCTATATCCAGTGATTCAGAGTTCATCGTATCGGGAAGTGTCGATAAGAAGGTGAGACTATGGGACGTCAAGACAGGTACCTGTAAGACCATGAGTGGTCACACAGGTTAGGTATTTGCTGTGGCTATATCCAGTGATTCAGAGTTCATCGTATCGGGAAGTCATGATTATACGGTGAGACTATGGGACGTCAAGACAGGTACCTGTAAGACCATGAGTGGTCACACTAGTCATGTATGATCTGTGGCTATATCCAGTGATTCAGAGTTCATCGTATCGGGAAGTCATGATTAGACGGTGAGACTATGGGACGTCAAGACAGGTACCTGTAAGACCATGAGTGGTCACACTAGTTATGTATATGCTGTGGCTATATCCAGTGATTCAGAGTTCATCGTATCGGGAAGTGCAGATTATACGATGAGACTATGGGACGTCAAGACAGGTACCTGTAAGACCATGAGTGGTCTCACTAGTCATGTATGATCTGTGGCTATATCCAGTGATTCAGAGTTCATCGTATCGGGAAGTGCAGATTATACGGTGAGACTATGGGACGTCAAGACAGGTACCTGTAAGACCATGAGTGGTCACACTAGTTATGTATCTGCTGTGGCTATATCCAGTGATTCAGAGTTCATCGTATCGGGAAGTGCAGATTATACGATGAGACTATGGGACGTCAAGACAGGTACCTGTAAGACCATGAGTGGTCACACTAGTCATGTATGATCTGTGGCTATATCCAGTGATTCAGAGTTCATCGTATCGGGAAGTCATGATAATACGGTGAGACTATGGGACGTCAAGACAGGTACCTGTAAGACCATGAGTGGTCACACTAGTCATGTATGATCTGTGGCTATATCCAGTGATTCAGAGTTCATCGTATCGGGAAGTCATGATAATACGGTGAGACTATGGGACGTCAAGACAGGTACCTGTAAGACCATGAGTGGTCACACTAGTCATGTATGATCTGTGGCTATATCCAGTGATTCAGAGTTCATCGTATCGGGAAGTCATGATTAGACGGTGAGACTATGGGACGTCAAGACAGGTACCTGTAAGACCATGAGTGGTCACACTAGTCATGTATGATCTGTGGCTATATCCAGTGATTCAGAGTTCATCGTATCGGGAAGTGCAGATTATACGATGAGACTATGGGACGTCAAGACAGGTACCTGTAAGACCATGAGTGGTCACACTAGTCATGTATGATCTGTGGCTATATCCAGTGATTCAGAGTTCATCGTATCGGGAAGTGCAGATTATACGATGAGACTATGGGACGTCAAGACAGGTACCTGTAAGACCATGAGTGGTCACACAGGTTAGGTATGATCTGTGGCTATATCCAGTGATTCAGAGTTCATCGTATCGGGAAGTCATGATTAGACGGTGAGACTATGGGACGTCAAGACAGGTACCTGTAAGACCATGAGTGGTCACACTAGTTATGTATCTGCTGTGGCTATATCCAGTGATTCAGAGTTCATCGTATCGGGAAGTAGAGATAATACGGTGAGACTATGGGACGTCAAGACAGGTACCTGTAAGACCATGAGTGGTCACACAGGTTAGGTATTTGCTGTGGCTATATCCAGTGATTTATAGTTCATCGTATCGGGAAGTTATGATTAGACGGTGAGACTATGGGACGTCAAGACAGGTACCTGTAAGACCATGAGTGGTCACACAGGTTATGTATATGCTGTGGCTATATCCAGTGATTCAGAGTTCATCGTATCGGGAAGTGCAGATTATACGGTGAGACTATGGGACGTCAAGACAGGTACCTGTAAGACCATGAGTGGTCTCACTAGTCATGTATGATCTGTGGCTATATCCAGTGATTCAGAGTTCATCGTATCGGGAAGTGCAGATTATACGGTGAGACTATGGGACGTCAAGACAGGTACCTGTAAGACCATGAGTGGTCACACTAGTTATGTATCTGCTGTGGCTATATCCAGTGATTCAGAGTTCATCGTATCGGGAAGTGCAGATTATACGATGAGACTATGGGACGTCAAGACAGGTACCTGTAAGACCATGAGTGGTCACACTAGTCATGTATGATCTGTGGCTATATCCAGTGATTCAGAGTTCATCGTATCGGGAAGTCATGATAATACGGTGAGACTATGGGACGTCAAGACAGGTACCTGTAAGACCATGAGTGGTCACACTAGTCATGTATGATCTGTGGCTATATCCAGTGATTCAGAGTTCATCGTATCGGGAAGTCATGATAATACGGTGAGACTATGGGACGTCAAGACAGGTACCTGTAAGACCATGAGTGGTCACACTAGTCATGTATGATCTGTGGCTATATCCAGTGATTCAGAGTTCATCGTATCGGGAAGTCATGATTAGACGGTGAGACTATGGGACGTCAAGACAGGTACCTGTAAGACCATGAGTGGTCACACTAGTCATGTATGATCTGTGGCTATATCCAGTGATTCAGAGTTCATCGTATCGGGAAGTGCAGATTATACGATGAGACTATGGGACGTCAAGACAGGTACCTGTAAGACCATGAGTGGTCACACTAGTCATGTATGATCTGTGGCTATATCCAGTGATTCAGAGTTCATCGTATCGGGAAGTGTCGATAAGAAGGTGAGACTATGGGACGTCAAGACAGGTACCTGTAAGACCATGAGTGGTCACACAGGTTAGGTATTTGCTGTGGCTATATCCAGTGATTCAGAGTTCATCGTATCGGGAAGTGCAGATTATACGGTGAGACTATGGGACGTCAAGACAGGTACCTGTAAGACCATGAGTGGTCACACTAGTCATGTATGATCTGTGGCTATATCCAGTGATTCAGAGTTCATCGTATCGGGAAGTGCAGATTATACGGTGAGACTATGGGACGTCAAGACAGGTACCTGTAAGACCATGAGTGGTCACACAGGTTAGGTATTTGCTGTGGCTATATCCAGTGATTCAGAGTTCATCGTATCGGGAAGTGTCGATAAGAAGGTGAGACTATGGGACGTCAAGACAGGTACCTGTAAGACCATGAGTGGTCACACAGGTTAGGTATTTGCTGTGGCTATATCCAGTGATTCAGAGTTCATCGTATCGGGAAGTCATGATTATACGGTGAGACTATGGGACGTCAAGACAGGTACCTGTAAGACCATGAGTTGTCACACAGGTTAGGTATTTGCTGTGGCTATATCCAGTGATTCAGAGTTCATCGTATCGGGAAGTGCAGATTATACGATGAGACTATGGGACGTCAAGACAGGTACCTGTAAGACCATGAGTGGTCACACAGGTTAGGTATATGCTGTGGCTATATCCAGTGATTCAGAGTTCATCGTATCGGGAAGTGTCGATAAGAAGGTGAGACTATGGGACGTCAAGACAGGTACCTGTAAGACCATGAGTGGTCACACAGGTTAGGTATTTGCTGTGGCTATATCCAGTGATTCAGAGTTCATCGTATCGGGAAGTCATGATTATACGGTGAGACTATGGGACGTCAAGACAGGTACCTGTAAGACCATGAGTTGTCACACAGGTTAGGTATTTGCTGTGGCTATATCCAGTGATTCAGAGTTCATCGTATCGGGAAGTGCAGATTATACGATGAGACTATGGGACGTCAAGACAGGTACCTGTAAGACCATGAGTGGTCACACAGGTTAGGTATATGCTGTGGCTATATCCAGTGATTCAGAGTTCATCGTATCGGGAAGTGTCGATAAGAAGGTGAGACTATGGGACGTCAAGACAGGTACCTGTAAGACCATGAGTGGTCACACAGGTTAGGTATTTGCTGTGGCTATATCCAGTGATTCAGAGTTCATCGTATCGGGAAGTGCATATTATACGGTGAGACTATGGGACGTCAAGACAGGTACCTGTAAGACCATGAGTGGTCACACTAGTCATGTATGATCTGTGGCTATATCCAGTGATTCAGAGTTCATCGTATCGGGAAGTCATGATTAGACGGTGAGACTATGGGACGTCAAGACAGGTACCTGTAAGACCATGAGTGGTCACACTAGTTATGTATATGCTGTGGCTATATCCAGTGATTCAGAGTTCATCGTATCGGGAAGTGCAGATTATACGATGAGACTATGGGACGTCAAGACAGGTACCTGTAAGACCATGAGTGGTCTCACTAGTCATGTATGATCTGTGGCTATATCCAGTGATTCAGAGTTCATCGTATCGGGAAGTGCAGATTATACGGTGAGACTATGGGACGTCAAGACAGGTACCTGTAAGACCATGAGTGGTCACACTAGTTATGTATCTGCTGTGGCTATATCCAGTGATTCAGAGTTCATCGTATCGGGAAGTGCAGATTATACGATGAGACTATGGGACGTCAAGACAGGTACCTGTAAGACCATGAGTGGTCACACTAGTCATGTATGATCTGTGGCTATATCCAGTGATTCAGAGTTCATCGTATCGGGAAGTCATGATAATACGGTGAGACTATGGGACGTCAAGACAGGTACCTGTAAGACCATGAGTGGTCACACTAGTCATGTATGATCTGTGGCTATATCCAGTGATTCAGAGTTCATCGTATCGGGAAGTCATGATAATACGGTGAGACTATGGGACGTCAAGACAGGTACCTGTAAGACCATGAGTGGTCACACTAGTTATGTATC
>CAMPDV010007858.1:0-11962 GCA_946699065.1 Loxodes magnus
ATTCTATCTTCTTTTCTTACTTTACTTCTTCACTTTTCTAATGCTAACTTTCATCTACAAGCATATCTTAACAAACCGAATACAGATTCGTAATTATTATATTATTACTAACATTTTGGATATTCTAAATTATATTTTAGTGCTTGCTACGAATACTTATCATTAGATATTCTTTTCTTACTTTACTTATTCACTTTTCTAAATACTTATTACTTCTCAAAGCATACTCCTTAACACTGAAATTCTATCTTCTTTTCTTACTTTACTTCTGTACTTTTCTAAATACTTATTACTTCTCAAAGCATACTCCTTAAAACTGAAATTCTATCTTCTTTTCTTACTTTACTTCTTCACTTTTCTAATGCTAACTTTCATCTACAAGCATATCTTAACAAACCGAATACAGATTCGTAATTATTATATTATTACTAACATTTTGGATATTCTAAATTATATTTTAGTGCTTGCTACGAATACTTATCATTAGATATTCTTTTCTTACTTTACTTATTCACTTTTCTAAATACTTATTACTTCTCAAAGCATACTCCTTAACACTGAAATTCTATCTTCTTTTCTTACTTTACTTCTGTACTTTTCTAAATACTTATTACTTCTCAAAGCATACTCCTTAAAACTGAAATTCTATCTTCTTTTCTTACTTTACTTCTTCACTTTTCTAATGCTAACTTTCATCTACAAGCATATCTTAACAAACCGAATACAGATTCGTAATTATTATATTATTACTAACATTTTGGATATTCTAAATTATATTTTAGTGCTTGCTACGAATACTTATCATTAGATATTCTTTTCTTACTTTACTTATTCACTTTTCTAAATACTTATTACTTCTCAAAGCATACTCCTTAACACTGAAATTCTATCTTCTTTTCTTACTTTACTTCTGTACTTTTCTAAATACTTATTACTTCTCAAAGCATACTCCTTAAAACTGAAATTCTATCTTCTTTTCTTACTTTACTTCTTCACTTTTCTAATGCTAACTTTCATCTACAAGCATATCTTAACAAACCGAATACAGATTCGTAATTATTATATTATTACTAACATTTTGGATATTCTAAATTATATTTAGTGCTTGCTACGAATACTTATCATTAGATATTCTTTTCTTACTTTACTTATTCACTTTTCTAAATACTTATTACTTCTCAAAGCATACTCCTTAACACTGAAATTCTATCTTCTTTTCTTACTTTACTTCTGTACTTTTCTAAATACTTATTACTTCTCAAAGCATACTCCTTAAAACTGAAATTCTATCTTCTTTTCTTACTTTACTTCTTCACTTTTCTAATGCTAACTTTCATCTACAAGCATATCTTAACAAACCGAATACAGATTCGTAATTATTATATTATTACTAACATTTTGGATATTCTAAATTATATTTTAGTGCTTGCTACGAATACTTAATCATTAGATATTCTTTTCTTACTTTACTTATTCACTTTTCTAAATACTTATTACTTCTCAAAGCATACTCCTTAACACTGAAATTCTATCTTCTTTTCTTACTTTACTTCTGTACTTTTCTAAATACTTATTACTTCTCAAAGCATACTCCTTAAAACTGAAATTCTATCTTCTTTTCTTACTTTACTTCTTCACTTTTCTAATGCTAACTTTCATCTACAAGCATATCTTAACAAACCGAATACAGATATCGTAATTATTATATTATTACTAACATTTTGGATATTCTAAATTATATTTTAGTGCTTGCTACGAATACTTATCATTAGATATTCTTTTCTTACTTTACTTATTCACTTTTCTAAATACTTATTACTTCTCAAAGCATACTCCTTAACACTGAAATTCTATCTTCTTTTCTTACTTTACTTCTGTACTTTTCTAAATACTTATTACTTCTCAAAGCATACTCCTTAAAACTGAAATTCTATCTTCTTTTCTTACTTATACTTCTTCACTTTTCTAATGCTAACTTTCATCTACAAGCATATCTTAACAAACCGAATACAGATTCGTAATTATTATATTATTACTAACATTTTGGATATTCTAAATTATATTTTAGTGCTTGCTACGAATACTTATCATTAGATATTCTTTTCTTACTTTACTTATTCACTTTTCTAAATACTTATTACTTCTCAAAGCATACTCCTTAACACTGAAATTCTATCTTCTTTTCTTACTTTACTTCTGTACTTTTCTAAATACTTATTACTTCTCAAAGCATACTCCTTAAAACTGAAATTCTATCTTCTTTTCTTACTTAACTTCTTCACTTTTCTAATGCTAACTTTCATCTACAAGCATATCTTAACAAACCGAATACAGATTCGTAATTATTATATTATTACTAACATTTTGGATATTCTAAATTATATTTTAGTGCTTGCTACGAATACTTATCATTAGATATTCTTTTCTTACTTTACTTATTCACTTTCTAAATACTTATTACTTCTCAAAGCATACTCCTTAACACTGAAATTCTATCTTCTTTTCTTACTTTACTTCTGTACTTTTCTAAATACTTATTACTTCTCAAAGCATACTCCTTAAAACTGAAATTCTATCTTCTTTCTTACTTAACTTCTTCACTTTTTCTAATGCCTAACTTTCATCTACAAGCATATCTTAACAAACCGAATACAGATTCGTAATTATTATATTATTACTAACATTTTGGATATTCTAAATTATATTTTAGTGCTTGCTACGAATACTTATCATTAGATATTCTTTTCTTACTTTACTTATTCACTTTTCTAAATACTTATTACTTCTCAAAGCATACTCCTTAACACTGAAAATTCTATCTTCTTTTCTTACTTTACTTCTGTACTTTTCTAAATACTTATTACTTCTCAAAGCATACTCCTTAAAACTGAAATTCTATCTTCTTTTCTTACTTTACTTCTTCACTTTCTAATGCTAACTTTCATCTACAAGCATATCTTAACAAACCGAATACAGATTCGTAATTATTATATTATTACTAACATTTTTGGATATTCTAAAATTATATTTTAGTGCTTGCTACGAATACTTATCATTAGATATTCTTTTCTTACTTTACTTATTCACTTTTCTAAATACTTATTACTTCTCAAAGCATACTCCTTAACACTGAAATTCTATCTTCTTTTCTTACTTTACTTCTGTACTTTTCTAAATACTTATTACTTCACAAAGCATACTCCTTAAAACTGAAATTCTATCTTCTTTTCTTACTTTACTTCTTCACTTTTCTAATGCTAACTTTCATCTACAAGCATATCTTAACAAACCGAATACAGATTCGTAATTATTATATTATTACTAACATTTTGGATATTCTAAATTATATTTTAGTGCTTGCTACGAATACTTATCATTAGATATTCTTTTCTTACTTTACTTATTCACTTTCTAAATACTTATTACTTCTCAAAAGCATACTCCTTAACACTGAAATTCTATCTTCTTTTCTTACTTTACTTCTGTACTTTTCTAAATACTTATTACTTCTCAAAGCATACTCCTTAAAACTGAAATTCTATCTTCTTTTCTTACTTTACTTCTTCACTTTTCTAATGCTAACTTTCATCTACAAGCATATCTTAACAAACCGAATACAGATTCGTAATTATTATATTATTACTAACATTTTGGATATTCTAAATTATATTTTAGTGCTTGCTACGAATACTTATCATTAGATATTCTTTTCTTACTTTACTTATTCACTTTTCTAAATACTTATTACTTCTCAAAGCATACTCCTTAACACTGAAATTCTATCTTCTTTTCTTACTTTACTTCTGTACTTTTCTAAATACTTATTACTTCTCAAAGCATACTCCTTAAAACTGAAATTCTATCTTCTTTTCTTACTTTACTTCTTCACTTTTCTAATGCTAACTTTCATCTACAAGCATATCTTAACAAACCGAATACAGATTCGTAATTATTATATTATTACTAACATTTTGGATATTCTAAATTATATTTTAGTGCTTGCTACGAATACTTATCATTAGATATTCTTTTCTTACTTTACTTATTCACTTTTCTAAATACTTTATTACTTCTCAAAGCATACTCCTTAACACTGAAATTCTATCTTCTTTTCTTACTTTACTTCTGTACTTTTCTAAATACTTATTACTTCTCAAAGCATACTCCTTAAAACTGAAATTCTATCTTCTTTCTTACTTTACTTCTTCACTTTTCTAATGCTAACTTTCATCTACAAGCATATCTTAACAAACCGAATACAGATTCGTAATTATTTATTATTACTAACATTTTGGATATTCTAAATTATATTTTAGTGCTTGCTACGAATACTTATCATTAGATATTCTTTTCTTACTTTACTTATTCACTTTTCTAAATACTTATTACTTCTCAAAGCATACTCCTTAACACTGAAATTCTATCTTCTTTGCTTACTTTACTTCTTTACTTTTCTAAATACTTTATTACTTCTCAAAGCATACTCCTTAAAACTGAAATTCTATCTTCTTTTCTTACTTAACTATCTTCACTTTCTAATGCTAACTTTCATCTACAAAGCATACTCCTTAAAACTGAAATTCTATCTTCTTTTCTTACTTAACTTCTTCACTTTTCTAATGCTAACTTTCATCTACAAGCATATCTTAACAAACCGAATACAGATTCGTAATTATTATATTATTACTAACATTTTGGATATTCTAAATTATATTTTAGTGCTTGCTACGAATACTTATCATTAGATATTCTTTTCTTACTTTACTTATTCACTTTTCTAAATACTTATTACTTCTCAAAGCATACTCCTTAACACTGAAATTCTATCTTCTTTTCTTACTTTACTTCTGTACTTTTCTAAATACTTATTACTTCTCAAAGCATACTCCTTAAAACTGAAATTCTATCTTCTTTTCTTACTTAACTTCTTCACTTTTCTAATGCTAACTTTCATCTACAAGCATATCTTAACAAACCGAATACAGATTCGTAATTATTATATTATTACTAACATTTTGGATATTCTAAATTATATTTTAGTGCTTGCTACGAATACTTATCATTAGATATTCTTTTCTTACTTTACTTATTCACTTTTCTAAATACTTATTACTTCTCAAAGCATACTCCTTAACACTGAAATTCTATCTTCTTTTCTTACTTTACTTCTGTACTTTTCTAAATACTTATTACTTCTCAAAGCATACTCCTTAAAACTGAAATTCTATCTTCTTTTCTTACTTAACTTCTTCACTTTTCTAATGCTAACTTTCATCTACAAGCATATCTTAACAAACCGAATACAGATTCGTAATTATTATATTATTACTAACATTTTGGATATTCTAAATTATATTTTAGTGCTTGCTACGAATACTTATCATTAGATATTCTTTTCTTACTTTACTTATTCACTTTTCTAAATACTTATTACTTCTCAAAGCATACTCCTTAACACTGAAATTCTATCTTCTTTTCTTACTTTACTTCTGTACTTTTCTAAATACTTATTACTTCTCAAAGCATACTCCTTAAAACTGAAATTCTATCTTCTTTTCTTACTTTACTTCTTCACTTTTCTAATGCTAACTTTCATCTACAAGCATATCTTAACAAACCGAATACAGATTCGTAATTATTATATTATTACTAACATTTTGGATATTCTAAATTATATTTTAGTGCTTGCTACGAATACTTATCATTAGATATTCTTTTCTTACTTTACTTATTCACTTTTCTAAATACTTATTACTTCTCAAAGCATACTCCTTAACACTGAAATTCTATCTTCTTTTCTTACTTTACTTCTGTACTTTTCTAAATACTTATTACTTCTCAAAGCATACTCCTTAAAACTGAAATTCTATCTTCTTTTCTTACTTTACTTCTTCACTTTTCTAATGCTAACTTTCATCTACAAGCATATCTTAACAAACCGAATACAGATTCGTAATTATTATATTATTACTAACATTTTGGATATTCTAAATTATATTTTAGTGCTTGCTACGAATACTTATCATTAGATATTCTTTTCTTACTTTACTTATTCACTTTTCTAAATACTTATTACTTCTCAAAGCATACTCCTTAACACTGAAATTCTATCTTCTTTTCTTACTTTACTTCTGTACTTTTCTAAATACTTATTACTTCTCAAAGCATACTCCTTAAAACTGAAATTCTATCTTCTTTTCTTACTTAACTTCTTCACTTTTCTAATGCTAACTTTCATCTACAAGCATATCTTAACAAACCGAATACAGATTCGTAATTATTATATTATTACTAACATTTTGGATATTCTAAATTATATTTTAGTGCTTGCTACGAATACTTATCATTAGATATTCTTTTCTTACTTTACTTATTCACTTTTCTAAATACTTATTACTTCTCAAAGCATACTCCTTAACACTGAAATTCTATCTTCTTTTCTTACTTTACTTCTGTACTTTTCTAAATACTTATTACTTCTCAAAGCATACTCCTTAAAACTGAAATTCTATCTTCTTTTCTTACTTAACTTCTTCACTTTTCTAATGCTAACTTTCATCTACAAGCATATCTTAACAAACCGAATACAGATTCGTAATTATTATATTATTACTAACATTTTGGATATTCTAAATTATATTTTAGTGCTTGCTACGAATACTTATCATTAGATATTCTTTTCTTACTTTACTTATTCACTTTTCTAAATACTTATTACTTCTCAAAGCATACTCCTTAACACTGAAATTCTATCTTCTTTTCTTACTTTACTTCTGTACTTTTCTAAATACTTATTACTTCTCAAAGCATACTCCTTAAAACTGAAATTCTATCTTCTTTTCTTACTTTACTTCTTCACTTTTCTAATGCTAACTTTCATCTACAAGCATATCTTAACAAACCGAATACAGATTCGTAATTATTATATTATTACTAACATTTTGGATATTCTAAATTATATTTTAGTGCTTGCTACGAATACTTATCATTAGATATTCTTTTCTTACTTTACTTATTCACTTTTCTAAATACTTATTACTTCTCAAAGCATACTCCTTAACACTGAAATTCTATCTTCTTTTCTTACTTTACTTCTGTACTTTTCTAAATACTTATTACTTCTCAAAGCATACTCCTTAAAACTGAAATTCTATCTTCTTTTCTTACTTAACTTCTTCACTTTTCTAATGCTAACTTTCATCTACAAGCATATCTTAACAAACCGAATACAGATTCGTAATTATTATATTATTACTAACATTTTGGATATTCTAAATTATATTTTAGTGCTTGCTACGAATACTTATCATTAGATATTCTTTTCTTACTTTACTTATTCACTTTTCTAAATACTTATTACTTCTCAAAGCATACTCCTTAACACTGAAATTCTATCTTCTTTTCTTACTTTACTTCTGTACTTTTCTAAATACTTATTACTTCTCAAAGCATACTCCTTAAAACTGAAATTCTATCTTCTTTTCTTACTTTACTTCTTCACTTTTCTAATGCTAACTTTCATCTACAAGCATATCTTAACAAACCGAATACAGATTCGTAATTATTATATTATTACTAACATTTTGGATATTCTAAATTATATTTTAGTGCTTGCTACGAATACTTATCATTAGATATTCTTTTCTTACTTTACTTATTCACTTTTCTAAATACTTATTACTTCTCAAAGCATACTCCTTAACACTGAAATTCTATCTTCTTTTCTTACTTTACTTCTGTACTTTTCTAAATACTTATTACTTCTCAAAGCATACTCCTTAAAACTGAAATTCTATCTTCTTTTCTTACTTTACTTCTTCACTTTTCTAATGCTAACTTTCATCTACAAGCATATCTTAACAAACCGAATACAGATTCGTAATTATTATATTATTACTAACATTTTGGATATTCTAAATTATATTTTAGTGCTTGCTACGAATACTTATCATTAGATATTCTTTTCTTACTTTACTTATTCACTTTTCTAAATACTTATTACTTCTCAAAGCATACTCCTTAACACTGAAATTCTATCTTCTTTTCTTACTTTACTTCTGTACTTTTCTAAATACTTATTACTTCTCAAAGCATACTCCTTAAAACTGAAATTCTATCTTCTTTTCTTACTTTACTTCTTCACTTTTCTAATGCTAACTTTCATCTACAAGCATATCTTAACAAACCGAATACAGATTCGTAATTATTATATTATTACTAACATTTTGGATATTCTAAATTATATTTTAGTGCTTGCTACGAATACTTATCATTAGATATTCTTTTCTTACTTTACTTATTCACTTTTCTAAATACTTATTACTTCTCAAAGCATACTCCTTAACACTGAAATTCTATCTTCTTTTCTTACTTTACTTCTGTACTTTTCTAAATACTTATTACTTCTCAAAGCATACTCCTTAAAACTGAAATTCTATCTTCTTTTCTTACTTAACTTCTTCACTTTTCTAATGCTAACTTTCATCTACAAGCATATCTTAACAAACCGAATACAGATTCGTAATTATTATATTATTACTAACATTTTGGATATTCTAAATTATATTTTAGTGCTTGCTACGAATACTTATCATTAGATATTCTTTTCTTACTTTACTTATTCACTTTTCTAAATACTTATTACTTCTCAAAGCATACTCCTTAACACTGAAATTCTATCTTCTTTTCTTACTTTACTTCTGTACTTTTCTAAATACTTATTACTTCTCAAAGCATACTCCTTAAAACTGAAATTCTATCTTCTTTTCTTACTTAACTTCTTCACTTTTCTAATGCTAACTTTCATCTACAAGCATATCTTAACAAACCGAATACAGATTCGTAATTATTATATTATTACTAACATTTTGGATATTCTAAATTATATTTTAGTGCTTGCTACGAATACTTATCATTAGATATTCTTTTCTTACTTTACTTATTCACTTTTCTAAATACTTATTACTTCTCAAAGCATACTCCTTAACACTGAAATTCTATCTTCTTTTCTTACTTTACTTCTGTACTTTTCTAAATACTTATTACTTCTCAAAGCATACTCCTTAAAACTGAAATTCTATCTTCTTTTCTTACTTTACTTCTTCACTTTTCTAATGCTAACTTTCATCTACAAGCATATCTTAACAAACCGAATACAGATTCGTAATTATTATATTATTACTAACATTTTGGATATTCTAAATTATATTTTAGTGCTTGCTACGAATACTTATCATTAGATATTCTTTTCTTACTTTACTTATTCACTTTTCTAAATACTTATTACTTCTCAAAGCATACTCCTTAACACTGAAATTCTATCTTCTTTTCTTACTTTACTTCTGTACTTTTCTAAATACTTATTACTTCTCAAAGCATACTCCTTAAAACTGAAATTCTATCTTCTTTTCTTACTTAACTTCTTCACTTTTCTAATGCTAACTTTCATCTACAAGCATATCTTAACAAACCGAATACAGATTCGTAATTATTATATTATTACTAACATTTTGGATATTCTAAATTATATTTTAGTGCTTGCTACGAATACTTATCATTAGATATTCTTTTCTTACTTTACTTATTCACTTTTCTAAATACTTATTACTTCTCAAAGCATACTCCTTAACACTGAAATTCTATCTTCTTTTCTTACTTTACTTCTGTACTTTTCTAAATACTTATTACTTCTCAAAGCATACTCCTTAAAACTGAAATTCTATCTTCTTTTCTTACTTAACTTCTTCACTTTTCTAATGCTAACTTTCATCTACAAGCATATCTTAACAAACCGAATACAGATTCGTAATTATTATATTATTACTAACATTTTGGATATTCTAAATTATATTTTAGTGCTTGCTACGAATACTTATCATTAGATATTCTTTTCTTACTTTACTTATTCACTTTTCTAAATACTTATTACTTCTCAAAGCATACTCCTTAACACTGAAATTCTATCTTCTTTTCTTACTTTACTTCTGTACTTTTCTAAATACTTATTACTTCTCAAAGCATACTCCTTAAAACTGAAATTCTATCTTCTTTTCTTACTTTACTTCTTCACTTTTCTAATGCTAACTTTCATCTACAAGCATATCTTAACAAACCGAATACAGATTCGTAATTATTATATTATTACTAACATTTTGGATATTCTAAATTATATTTTAGTGCTTGCTACGAATACTTATCATTAGATATTCTTTTCTTACTTTACTTATTCACTTTTCTAAATACTTATTACTTCTCAAAGCATACTCCTTAACACTGAAATTCTATCTTCTTTTCTTACTTTACTTCTGTACTTTTCTAAATACTTATTACTTCTCAAAGCATACTCCTTAAAACTGAAATTCTATCTTCTTTTCTTACTTTACTTCTTCACTTTTCTAATGCTAACTTTCATCTACAAGCATATCTTAACAAACCGAATACAGATTCGTAATTATTATATTATTACTAACATTTTGGATATTCTAAATTATATTTTAGTGCTTGCTACGAATACTTATCATTAGATATTCTTTTCTTACTTTACTTATTCACTTTTCTAAATACTTATTACTTCTCAAAGCATACTCCTTAACACTGAAATTCTATCTTCTTTTCTTACTTTACTTCTGTACTTTTCTAAATACTTATTACTTCTCAAAGCATACTCCTTAAAACTGAAATTCTATCTTCTTTTCTTACTTAACTTCTTCACTTTTCTAATGCTAACTTTCATCTACAAGCATATCTTAACAAACCGAATACAGATTCGTAATTATTATATTATTACTAACATTTTGGATATTCTAAATTATATTTTAGTGCTTGCTACGAATACTTATCATTAGATATTCTTTTCTTACTTTACTTATTCACTTTTCTAAATACTTATTACTTCTCAAAGCATACTCCTTAACACTGAAATTCTATCTTCTTTTCTTACTTTACTTCTGTACTTTTCTAAATACTTATTACTTCTCAAAGCATACTCCTTAAAACTGAAATTCTATCTTCTTTTCTTACTTAACTTCTTCACTTTTCTAATGCTAACTTTCATCTACAAGCATATCTTAACAAACCGAATACAGATTCGTAATTATTATATTATTACTAACATTTTGGATATTCTAAATTATATTTTAGTGCTTGCTACGAATACTTATCATTAGATATTCTTTTCTTACTTTACTTATTCACTTTTCTAAATACTTATTACTTCTCAAAGCATACTCCTTAACACTGAAATTCTATCTTCTTTTCTTACTTTACTTCTGTACTTTTCTAAATACTTATTACTTCTCAAAGCATACTCCTTAAAACTGAAATTCTATCTTCTTTTCTTACTTTACTTCTTCACTTTTCTAATGCTAACTTTCATCTACAAGCATATCTTAACAAACCGAATACAGATTCGTAATTATTATATTATTACTAACATTTTGGATATTCTAAATTATATTTTAGTGCTTGCTACGAATACTTATCATTAGATATTCTTTTCTTACTTTACTTATTCACTTTTCTAAATACTTATTACTTCTCAAAGCATACTCCTTAACACTGAAATTCTATCTTCTTTTCTTACTTTACTTCTGTACTTTTCTAAATACTTATTACTTCTCAAAGCATACTCCTTAAAACTGAAATTCTATCTTCTTTTCTTACTTAACTTCTTCACTTTTCTAATGCTAACTTTCATCTACAAGCATATCTTAACAAACCGAATACAGATTCGTAATTATTATATTATTACTAACATTTTGGATATTCTAAATTATATTTTAGTGCTTGCTACGAATACTTATCATTAGATATTCTTTTCTTACTTTACTTATTCACTTTTCTAAATACTTATTACTTCTCAAAGCATACTCCTTAACACTGAAATTCTATCTTCTTTTCTTACTTTACTTCTGTACTTTTCTAAATACTTATTACTTCTCAAAGCATACTCCTTAAAACTGAA